>JAJJMA010328816.1:0-14927 GCA_023529015.1 Papaver nudicaule
GTCTATAAATGTTGAGGCTCATTTTTCACCATTTGTTATCTGAAAAGTGAGTTCATGTATTAAATATAAAGTTTTGTAATCAATCAATCAAATTATAGGGCGATTTTCGTGTACCCATATTACCATTTACTCTTTTAGATCGATGATACATCGCATTTATCCGGTTCTTATACCCAAAGAGTAATGTGGCGTTAGGTTAAAGGTTAAGCACTTGGAAGTGCAGCTAAAGATTGTTGTCCATGGTTGTAGCCACTGGTTCAATTGTAAACCTCAGGATGGAATGTATGCCTTAGTTGCTTAAATCTCGTACTTAAAACTTAAAAGCTTCCATTTCTGTGACAACACCAATTTTGCTGGCTTGAGATTTTCATAAGAGGATAACCTCATATGTATATATTATAGATTACCTTATCCAATTCATCCTCACACGGCCACAAACTTTTTTTTTTTAGTAGATAAAAAAGGATTAGCCCTCGAGAAACAGAACCTAGTAGTTTGTCCTATCATTGCGAGGAAATGGGTTTAACACAGAACTAACTCCATTCCCCCATGACTCATAAAATGTTGAAGAAAGACAATACATAGACATATAGGACTTGACACATTTTTCAAAGAACTGAATTTCGTAATCAAAATCCCGTAACCAGAACCAGAATTCAATATCAGTAGCCGGACCATCGAACAGTAGCAGTAACACTAAACTAACAGTAACATCCCGTATACCACGTACGTGTGAGCTTGGAACGTTGGATCATGAACCACCGCCCAGAAGAACATTTATACTAACAATAACAGTAACATCCCGCATACATACGGGTGAGTTTGGACCGTTAAAGATTGATCCACAACCCGATGAATTTTTTTGATAATCAAACCGATGAAAACTCATCAGAACCACAGTACCAACAGCGCAGATCACAGTTAATGGAGAGATTACCATATTCAAGAGATCTTCACCCCTAGTTTGCACACAAAGTACCCGCCGGAAGTGATAATCTCCGATTACACCACAACCTTCCTCCCTAGTTGATGAACAAAGCACCCACCTGAGAATCTGATGTGAAGAAAATGGACTCTGCAAATCACTCTTATTACAACACTACAATCAAATATATAACAAGCCATTATTAGAAAGAGAAACTAGATTTAGATCCAAACAACCTAACACTAAAATTACAGAAAACAAACATATAATAAGGCCGGTATCTGCCGGAGAAAGAACTGAAACTATACAACCACCATGGACAAAGAAGAAAACAGATCTGGTTTGCCATGACGGAGATGCATAAATAGCTAAAGATGTTCCTTCTTCGATTAGCTCACAGATCGGAACTGGAGGAGATGCATAAACTACACGGCCACGAACGAATGAACATTTGTTACAGCCGCATGTAAGTTTGGATGTCCAGCTGGTTCATTATAGCTCTAAGATTTTCATCTCTCCAGTTATGCTAGATTGAGAACCAGTGCTTTAATAATAATACAAGTGCAATAGTTTTAAAGTTTATATCAAAATGAGCTTGATTGTTTATATCAAAATGAGTTTGAAATCAATGCTTAGTTTTTTGTTTTTATTTGAAAGTTAACCATCATATTACCAAGAAATAGACTAAGCAATCTAAAGACTTATTGGTTTTTTTGACTTTTTCTATCATGGCAGATATGCCAATGAGTGAGGAGCCCCCAACAGGCTGTTGTATGTCAGAATCCGAGAGATTACAAGTAGTAGCTGAAGTAGAAACAACAACAAAATTTAAAAACATGAAATTTTCTATCTACTAACAGATATTTCAGAATGTGACTAAGCATTGTTGAGTTCCAACACTTGTTAATGCCTGTTATCCTAGCCTCTTTGGCAACTTGGTCCCTCTTTCTTCTGATAAAAGAGAAAGCCAGAAAAGTATTAAGTAACAGAATTTAAAATGCATTTTTGCTTCCCTGACAATTTCTTCATTCTCCCATTTGATTGTACTGCGAGTTCCTTGAGCAATGCTTAGGTTATATTTCCTCTTCCTTGCTTCATTGTACATTCCTATCAGCAACAATAAGGTTGGTTGAGAGTCATTATGAAACATAGTGTGATAATTGCCCCATTTTGATGCTCGTTGGAATGTCGTCTCCAACCCTGTCTATTCTAGTTGAAGGCTGATTAGAGGCCTTTACAGAAGATGCATACCCTCCCAAGGTTAAGTTACTAAAATAGTCTTGAGCGTGATTACTAAGTTACCCCTTAATTATCAAAGTAAGTTATCAAAACATCCTTCACCTAATACTCCCTCTGTCCCACATAAATTGAGCTAGTTGGGATTTGCACAATTATTAAGGCAAGGAAGAGAGAGATTTTTTTCCTTCATGTTTACCCTCAACTATTGTTATTATCTTACCTTCACTCTCTCTCATGGGACCACTCTTCTTTTAATTTAGGAAGGGTAGTTTTGAAAGTTCATGGTATAAAATAGAACTAGCTCAATTTATGTGGGACAAAATCAAAATAGAACTAGCTCAATTTATGTGGGACGGAGGGAGTATAACTTAAATCCTACTCAAACCTAATAAAAAAAACTTAATCCATTTCATTTCCTCTTTCTCAAAACCACCCCTTCTCCCACGATTTGTTTTCAATCCAACATCGTAATCGTCGATTCAAAAAAATTGATCGTCGATTAGTAACCTCTATAAGATGGCTCGAACAACGCAGCCATATGTTAACAAAGAACGTCATATTCCTAAAATAGTTGCAATACAATTGAATCAAGAAAAAAGATTAAGAGTTGAAACTGAAATTCTATCCGAATCTGATTCTAACGGCCGCCAAACGCGTATGAGATGGTATTCCCGCAAACCCATTTCATAATTTTTGTTTATTAGGTATTTGTTCAGTTGTTTTAGGTTAGAATCGATTTGAAATAGTTTTTTCCGCAAAACGCTAGCCGAAAACCTTGTTATGTTCTTCGTTTTTTCAGTTTCCCAAGAACAGTTTGGCTCAAAATGTTGGGTGAATTTTGAGCCGAGCCTATATTTTGTTTTGATTTTTTTTCATTCAGCTAAGAATTTTCTTTATCCAATGAGTCGAATATTTGCTCATGTGGGTTTGATTCAGTATTTTGGGCCGAAACTGGTGTTTATTTTGAAGATATAAGAAGTATGAGCCGAATATCGCACTGAAGTAGGTTCGACTAAAATTTTTTGAGACGAATATTGTACCGTGTTGCTAAGTTTTCATTTATTTGTCTTTTCATTTGTTAGAGATGATCTTGCTAAAGGTAAGAAAAAAAAGTATGGAAGTTTCTCCGACTAATATTACGACCTTCGATCCTCGAGGAGTCGCAACAAACATTTGGGGGTACTTAAAAGGGACTAGGGGAAGTGAAGTTCCTCTTGCTATCCATTATCCGTGAACCAAGTTCACAAAGACATGGTTGTTAGAGCATTTCTCGGTCAAACCTACTAGTGCTGGTATGTCAAGCTAGTTGTCAGTTGTAGGTGTCAAACACACAATTTTTGATTTAGTATACTAAAGTTTAGATTTCGTAATTAGGAATTAGACTAGGTAGGTGAGACCTTGAAGACGAAGATGAAGCTTAATCACGAAGGCATCATTACTTCTTCATCGACAAAATGTTAGTAGGAGTTGTGACTTTACAGAATTACTTCTATTCTACTTATTTTATCTTTCGGAATATAATCGGCTACTTTAGTAGTTAATAGCATATTGAGATGTATTCCTATCTACTTAACCATGAGTTATGTTGGTATAGTTTCCAAGTATGCTAAGGTTATAGGAGACGCATGCGATATATTCAGTGTTAGGGCATTGTCCGGTCAAACCCACTAGCGTTGGTATGTCAAGATGGTTGTCTGTTTTAGGTGTCAAAACACAATTCTTGATTTAGCCTACTAAAGGTTTACTTCGGGCTAGGATAGAGGTAGTAGAGTTTAAAGTCGATCTCCACCCTTTGAAGACGAAGATGAAGAACACACGAAGACATCATCAAGGACTTCATCAACAAAGGTTAGTAAAGATTGAATTTTCCTTGAACTCTTGTTATTCTTATCTCTATCTCTATCGAAGTAATGAACTCACTATGTGGAACAATGCTTATGGCGGTGAAATTACATCATTGTATATTAACCCGAAGAGATTTGGTCCATATGATTATAGTGAGGGAAACCTTTGACCTTTGAGTAGGTCTCCATGTTATAGTGAATGGAAAGACGAATTCAGCGCTTCAAGAATCACTTAATTTCGTTGTATAACGAAGAAGTTATGAGTGATTTATTGAAACTGAAAAGCGTGGCTAAAAGCTGAATTCGGGAAAAGGAGTAGGAAGCTTCTGGAATCTTCTAGAACTTTCCGGAACGTTTTTTTGAAGCGTGGCAGTTCGCGAACCGCCCCTGGAAATCACGATTAGGGTTTTTCCGGTCGTGTTTCTGAGGTCCATCTCCTGGCTACGATGGCCCACTTTCACACCTGTGTTGTGGTCCGTTCTGATTAGGGTTTTGCTACACTTATCTTGTTTAAGAGATAAAGATAACAAAATATTCTGTTACACCTATCTTGTTAAGAGATAAGTATTATAGAATATCCCCTAGTCAAAGGATAAAGCTTATCCTTTCACAATGTATCTACATGTGAAAGGAGGCTAGATACATTGTGTGCAAGCTAAGTAACGGGCGCGTTTACACGGTCCCTAGCTAACTTGTTGCACAAGATATCTTAGCTTTATCTTTAAGCAACCATCACTATAAATAAGTATTCATGTAGCTTAACAAACCATCTCTGCTGGTGCGTGTGCTACATAGGGTTGTTCTCCATTATTGCTGTTCTTCGCGAACAAGGTGAGAATTACAAAGACTTTGCTTAGAGATCGCAAAGCACAAGTTCAACTATTCTTCTTCTAGAACTTGTATCCAGGTAAACTTGTAGTCCTTGTCTATTCTATGGTCCTTCTCTTCTGCAATAAGGCCATTCAAGGATTATAGGTTGTAAACCCTAGATAGATACAATCTATTTGTACATCAGCTTCGGTTGATTGTATCAACAAACTAAACACTCAATACCATCCCTCAATCCACATTGAATGGGAGCGTTACCTACTTTTCTATTGGTTGGGTGAAAAAAATTTGGAACGTGATTGGCCGGACATTTTAGAATCTTGGTTCTGATTGGCTGGACATTTTTGGCCGTTCAAGTTTTATTCAATCTCTAAGATCAATGGATGTGAATCAATAGAATTCGCTCACCCACTAAGATCAATGGATGTGAATCAATAGAATTCGCTCACCCACGTGGGTGACTAAAGTATTGATCGTGATTGGTCGAAAATTTAATTTAATTGTTACACTCCGTTTACCTATTTTTTTAAAATCTTACACCGTTGAATCTAGGGCTCACTTGGACATGGCAAATAAAAGGAAATATGGAAACTTAATTTTTTTGGGGTAAGAAATAAAATGGCAAGGGAAAAAATAATCTTGAAAATATTAAATCTTGGAGTAAAATATATTTATAAAAAAAACAATTTTCGGCTTGAAATAATTTATGAAATATTAGAAATATTCCCGTCCAAAAATATCCCTTACGAACTAAAAAAGGTGTAATGTTGGGGTTTAAGAAAACAAAATATTTGAAAAATATCTTTAAAAATTATTATGAATGGAAACTGGTAGTTCAAAGATATAAGCAAATCTATGTTTTCCAACAAATAATGCAACAACTAATGGTATATTTCTTGAAATATAAAACATATAGATTCTTTTAGATTTTTGAGTTATATTATTTCCAAAACTATGGATCTTTTCTTTATGGAGTTATATTAACTAGTCGGCAACCCGTGCTACGCACCGGGTAGGATGATTGTTCCTTTTATAGTGTGTCGGGGCTTCGCCCCGCCCCTGTTTCTAGTTAGAATAAAAAATCTCAATTAAAGTGAAATATATAGATTACCACTAAAGTATACTCACAGAAAAATTATTTCCATTCACGAAAAAAAATTGAACTTAAGTTTATCATAGTATACTCATCCACGAAAAAGCACCTCATAATTATCTTGCAGACCTTTGCTGCAATCCTTTTTCTTGAGTCTAAAGGCATATTCATAGATCACTGATCTTTTCTTGTACCTAAAGGTGTAATTCATAAATCATTGAAAAATACCACATGAGTAACAATTACTATATCAAAAAGACAATTGTTAATTGTTGTGAAGGGGTTTCGCCACCAATGTAGTTAATATCGTTTGTATCGCCCGATATTATCGCGATATATCGTGTATCCCCCTTGGACCTGTACGATACCCAAAATATCGCCGAGACAAAGATCGGCCGATAAAATCGTTCGTATCGCCCGATACAAACCGATATATAGATTTGACTGATACATGGATAAAATCAACAAGGGTAAATTCGTAGATACTTTTTTGATATATTTTTTTTCTAAATACCCTAGTCATCATTGTTGCTTGTTGTTAGTCTCTTATGCCTCTTAGCGCCAATTGGTAAAACTAAAACTAAAATTTTCATCTTAACCATTGATACTTTCAAGTCATAAACTGAAATTATATCGCCCTACTTAACTATTTATTGATCTTCGTAGCTTTAGGGGATGACATGGTGCTATTTATTTACTAAATATTGATTTCGATTACATATACCTCTCACATTAATCGTTGATATTCTTATGAAAGTACTTAAACTAGTGATACATAGATAAACTTGAAATAATTGAAATTCTGAGGTTGTTTATGTATCCCCGATTATATCCGATACTATATATTGTATATGTGTATCGTCCTTAGCCGATACGAAACCGATACACGATATTAACTACTTTGTTCGCCACACCATAATTTAATTTTTTTATCCGACATTGTTAACTTGTCATCCAAACGCATTAAAACATCTCTAATTATTTTCAACATAACCATTTTTTTATCAAAAAAAAAAATCAATTAATTTAATAATCCGAAATCAATGCACATTTTGCTGTTATGCAACTTAATATGATTTGTGAATTACGATTTCCTGCATAATTTTTTATAGTGGATTAATATGACAGAACGCACCTGGTAAGATCCTAATTGTTGAGCGGGAGTAGCAGGGCTTCGCCTCGCCCCGACCGTTCAAATTCGATGGAACATGTCTTAATTCAAACGAAGCTAACCTTTTCTAAAAATAAATAGACTGATATCTTAAGACATGAATAACATAGTTAATTAGCAATTGCAATATACAACTGAAGCAACAATTACTATCTATCCAATAGATAATTGTTAATTTGGTGTGACACGCCTTCGTCACACCACACCATAATTTAAAATTGTCGATGTTTTGTTTATTATCCAACATTTTTTGTCCAAATGCGTTATAAATCTCTAACTAATTTAGTAATTTAAAGTCTATGCATCCAAGTCAGTCTTGTTATGCAATTGAACATTATTTTTATGGAAGAGCGCACCTGGTTAGATCCTAATTGTTGATTGGGAGTGGCGGGGCTTCGAATTGAAAAACTTAAATCTTCCTCTTTTCAATTACAAACTCCTTCTCTTTCGGTTTTATAGAGTAGTTATATTAGTTTCCTGTTTTTTCGAATTGAAAAACTTCAAGGTCTAGGGTTTCGGTTTCTTGTTTTTCCATCTGCTGTATTTTTATTGCTTGCTGATATCATTTTGTGATGTTGCTTGCGACTAATGAGTGTAGTTCTACTATCAGAAGACCATATTAATTTGATGAAAGCTTCACCTGCACCAACAAAATCACAGCAACCCACTTCAAGTTCAAGTTCAGCGGCAACAATACAAAATACCAGCTAGTTGTAGATTTAAATGTGAGATCTGGTTTTGTTTCAGATTTATTTTCTATTCGAGCAATGTTTATCTCATTAATTTGTTGTAAATTTGGGTTAACATTGTATTGGGTTTTACAACATCGACAACAGCAGCAACAACAATCACATCAATCACAACAACAACAATCATATCGATCACTGATACTCAGACACCGATTCAGGCACCGATCCAGACCGTTCCAGTCCGTTACAAACCGTTTCACACCATTTCAGATCACCTCAGACAGATTCAGACCGAGTTTGTTAACTCTTGTTACTTTAGTTTAGCTTGTTACTTTAGTTTAGTTTTAATTTGTTACTTTAGATATTTCGATAAATGGATGGATCATTTGCTGATCCTAACTTCTCTGCTTTGTGTAGGGTGGTTAAATTGTTTGGTATTGTTTTTAACAATCCAAACATGGCCTTTGAAGTAAAAATTTAAAACCCTTGAGAAATAGAAGGATCATTTGCTGATTCTAACATGTGTGCCTTGTGCAGTAGTGTTAATTTGTTTGGTTTTGTTTAGAACATCCCAAACATGGTCATTTAGCCCAGCCCTGTCTATCCGTTTGTGGCTTTTGAATATGGTTGAGCATTACATGCACTATAAGATGAATTATTGAAAGTTATTGCATGTATCCAATGAATTATGCCATATGATATGCATTATAGGGTGCGAATTATTCTTGGGAATTTTAAACCGGATCTATGGATACTTGTGAATTTATGGAAGAGCTCGTGCACGGAAAAATGTGCACTTTTTTCTAAAAGACTAATGAACTTCTAAAAGTTTTTTTTTTCTTGTTCCCCATGAGTAGAGCAAGCACTATGGTGATTTTTTTTCTTCACAAACCAGCGTAAAGTAACCACCAAAGTAATAAATTTCTTTTATTTCCAGTAGTACTGAGCGACCCAGGTTGATGGTTGTTAGAGATGTGTAACGTTTGTTACTTGTTAGCCATAACTTAGCTCGTGGACTGGGACCTAGGCTTCCCTAAATGTTAAATACAATATACGATGTTACATTTTTTATTTTTTATTTATTTTTTATTTTTTTGCATTTTTCGCTTCCTTTTGTTTAGATATATATATTTTCATTTTTTCAACCAAGAAAAAGAGCACCACTGTGCTTGCTATAAGCCAACCATACCTGTGTAGTACAAACACTTAACCTTTTTTTTTTCCTTTTTGTTTTCTGGAAATATAATACTTCACAGTTTGACTTTGTTACGTATACAGAGCAAAGCACTGCCAAGTGCCAACCATTAAAGTGCTGGATCGAACCTATTATTTTTGGTTAATGTTTTATATATTATATAGAGATGACATGATGATAATACTCTAGAATGAGAAGTTTTAGTTCTCCATCTTTCCGTGTCTTACCAAAAGTCACCAAAGCTCTATAGATTTGTTATCAGGGTACAAAGAAAACATATCAAACCCCAAAGATTTGAGAAAACAAACCCATTTTGGCCATGCATCTAAATTCCAAATGTACAACAATAAGTAGAAAATGACACCTAATTAATAAGATTTCATCGTACAAATACAAAATTGAGAACTAAGATATTTCTAATTCAAAAGATAAATGAAATCAACATGCCTTACCGGTAAGAACTTGTTTTTTTTTTGAAATAGTCTGCTTATGCATAACTGATGTCTTCCCATGTATGCGAATTATATAATCATCTTGCACTGGTGAGTGGATATGCCAAGCAAACTAATTTTGCAATTCAAAAGATAACGGAATTTGTCTGCTCATAGAAATGATAATCCAACTTACCTTGATATTCGATATAAGCTATTGCAAGCAAACTAAGTTTTGAATTCAAAAGATAGTGGAATTAGTATGCTCATAGATATGTTAAACCAACTTACCTTGATATTCGATATAAGCTATTGCAAGCAAACTAAGTTTTGAATTCAAAAGAGTGGAATTAGTATGCTCATAGATATGTTATTCCAACTTACCTTGATGTTCGACATAAGCTATTGTGATCGCAGAAAATGTTCCTGTCACATTATGCAAGAGACAGTTGATCTCAGTCAGCGAAACACCAGCTGACAATAAAGCAGTTAACTAACATGGAATCTTTAGTGGTACCTGAGGTTCCGGAGACTCAGGTCATGCATCATGCACTGCAGGCCATTGGTTTGCTTCAAATTTTGCAGATTTGTGCGAGAGATTAGCATCCTGGCTACAGGTTCTCCCAAGGAAGAAAACCAATACATAAATTAAATAATGGGGCACCTCCTTGTTCCTGCAAACATGTGTTGCGATACACGGGTGTGGCACAACCTAAAATTAAAGGTGGAAGCTAAAATTAAAAGGTGGAAGGAACTGTCAATCATATTAGTTTCAAGCATCGTCAGGTTCTGCACCTCTGTTGTTGAACAGTGAAGCCAGCTCCCGGGGATCATGGGTTCTTCTGTTACAGTTAGCTCACCTCATGTTAGAAGTATTGAGTCACCAAATTTACTTGGTCCGGCTAAAGAACCTGCCCAGCTGCCCCGCATTCCACATGAAAGCACCACAAATTCATTACAGATAACACTACAGATAACTCTGCTCATCAGTCAAAATCTGTGTGTACCAAAACCAGTGAGTTCTATTTCACTTTCTATCACAAAATTAAGAATCCATCTTCAGCATCTACACTGTTTCAGCGCAGAAACTGCCATCCAGTAACCCATCCTCTTCTATTGTACCTCAGGAAGAATCTTCATCTCTTGGAAACAACACAAAAGGTAAAAGAAGAGAAACATTAGAAGGTCGGACTCTTTTAAGGACCATTTTAAGAAAACTATTAATTAACTGCTGCTAAGAAAGATTTACAGGATTCTCATACACAACATCAAGTATCATACGGCATATGATTTACTTATATACTCGGTCCTACTTACTTATTTAAGAAAACTCTAACTGGTAAGAAAGATTTACAGGATTCTCAGACACAACATCAAGTATCATATGCCATATGATTTACTTATATACTCGGTCCTACTTACTTATTTATAATTCTCTGTTATTTATTTTACTTTATGTAGCTGATCACTTTCAACCTGGGATCATTGATCATTCAGAAAGTATTTGTAGGCGTTCACATGCATACTGTTAATTAAATATGTACTGCTAATAACACAATATTTATCTGATTGAATATGTGTTGACGGACAGGTTTGCATATTGCATAGAAAGTTACCTCGTCTGATGATATTCTTACTCGTAATCATGCATATGATCAGAACCATAACGACCTTTAATTTTACATAGCACCAAAAGCTAACATCGAGTATACTATGAATTATCATACAATTTACAATTCTAATTTCTCTTGGCTGTCATTGACTGACCTTTGCAAATACGAACTCTTCCTGCAAACCACGCAAGTGTAATCGCATTATCCAGGGAAATAATAAATCTTTCAAGTTCATGGGGAAGGTTGATTTGGTGTGCCAGGTGAAATACTCGCAAAAATATCGTAACTGAGTTTTGTTAGTATGTATTTGTCTAGTCATCATGTCCTTAAGGGCACCAATATTAAACAAAGACACACTAATTAAATGCAGTTACGTTATGTCGCAGTGAGCCCATGGAGGGACTGCAAGACCAAAGAAGTATGTATCTGAATTCAAAGATGACATCACTTCAAAGATGACATCACTTAAGTGCAAGACCAACAGAAGTAGAACAAACCTAGCATCTGGGAACCCATCACTTAACTGAGAGTTGTTTCTGCCCGTAACAAAAAAGCGTCCCTCAACGAAGAAAATTGCTGCAAATTCTTCCAGTTCAGTACATTGTCAACTTGTATAGCCACTGTGCTAGTAGTTAATAGCATACTGCAGTATAAGTAGCTTAACTTTGTTTGGTGCTTACATTAGCAAACCTAATCATATTTAGCCCTACAATTTCGCAATATTTGTTTGAACTTAACATACTTATCAACTGTGGTGATAGCATTGGCTTGCAGAAGTCCGCAGTATTGTCTATTTCTCGACAGAACACGAAGCAGGCAATAAACTGGAAAGCTTGCAACTCGAATAATCAGTAAACTCCTCAACGTCAATGCTAAAAAAAGTTTTTATACCTTAGAAATAATGGATAACTTTTAGTACCCCCTGGAATTATTTCTTCCTAAATTATACGTCAGAAATAATTGAGTATAAGTGACATGCCATCGATATACTGCACTTGAAAACATCATGCTAAGCCATCCATCGAAGGAAAAAACTTACCAAAATGTTGTGGAAGTATGCTATATTATTAGGTTGTTACAGTATTGTAGTTGTTAGATGCATAAAGCATAATTAACTTACCAAAAAACCAACATACAGAAACTACTCAACGCAACGCCAAAGCCAAACAAAGTGACAAACCATCTTTTGCAAGTGGAAATATCCATCCACTCTGAGCACAATCTATATATACTGCTTAGTGATGTTATTTGAGTAGATTTTCATAACCGGACTACTATTAATCATTTTAAAGCCAAATAAGTTGGATGAAATTCTTATGCAGTGAATACTAACCGTACAATCGAAAGCACTGAACAACGAACACAACAAATCTCTCGGGTCACTTCTTAGTTTTGCAGGTGATGGCCACTAAGTTGTCTAGCCATGGCAGCTTCTGCTAACCCAATAACCAGAAGTTCGAGAGAACATGGTTAGCAGTAGTACTCAGCCACCGATGCATTGATTTAATTTGAAGTCGACCATGCAACGCATCAGTTTCTGCGCACTCTCAGATAAGGATAAATTGCACGTGATCTTCATCCCTTGTTGGTGGAACAGGTTAGAGAAAGCGATAGGCAAGTGTAAACTAATGACCTGTCCCTGCACCACAAACTCATACCAACAACCCAACCTAAGATGCAACATCAAACACTTATCATCCAAATTAAACTCAACAACAAAGAAACCCAACCTCGAACAAAGAAGCAGACTCCATTTCCAAGCAACTCTCAAGATCTGTAGAAAAAAAAAAAATCAGTAGCTAGTTTATTTTAAGCAGCTCTTCTTTTCGTTGTAAATTTCTAACTGGAGCCAACAGAAAAAGTATCTCTGATTCATATGTATATAACGTCATTGTAGTACAATGTTTGCACCCAAGAATTTTGATAGACGGTTTAGCAGATTGTATGGCCACAAAATATGTCTATACCAAAACATAAGTATACCGAAATACCGAATAAGATTAGTGAACAAATATTGATAAATAACACAACTTATGAAAGAAGCAGTTTACTGATATTCTCTGAAGATGTCCATGTCAACCCAAAAAGTCATTGTAGACACAAAAGCAGCAGTTTATAAGAAACAATCTGAATCATGTAACATCCTCCAAAATTTCCCCTACTGGCCGGTGGACAACCAAGGTTCATGTGCATTACAATTATTAGCTTGCTATAATCAACCTTGTACTCTTACAACCGGAAAACATTGTAAACATTATTCTGGCCTTCCAGCAACAAAGAGCTGCATCACAATCGGGAAGGGGTTAGGATTTAAAGATACCTCAATGTTTATCAGGAGCCGAGAAGACTGTTACAGTATTTCTTCATATTGTCAGAAGATGAAAAGGCCCAAAACTAAAAGGCAATCAGGAACAATTATCTTACTAAGTTTTTCCCAACCTGTGTCGCATATGTATGCTCATCGTTAGAGATATCATGTCGATCAAGGGTCGCCGTATGTTCACTGGTTTCACAATGGTCTGCTTGTTTATCCAAGCGTGCTAAAGCAGCAAAGATCCTGGCTGTAATTTTGTGCGTAAACAATCAATTGTTAAACATATATATTAGTGATCTAACACTATGATATATCGCATATAATCGTGTATTAGAGCTGCACAAATGTTTCTAGCTGTGCTAATCCTTCCCCACTTGCTTTGCGCTGCCTATCTCTTTCCCACCGTGCTTTAGCAGCTAAGGATCTTGCCTGTAAATTCGTATCAGAACAATTACTCATCAACTAAACCAATCAATGAGATGTAATATATTAGGTGTGTGTGTATATATGGAGCATAGTCATACCAATGATTTCGTTTTATTTTGTTCGTCTGTTTGTTCCTATTCTCTGCAACGATGCTATGTCTGGGACCTTTCCTTCCTAGCCTGTAAAGCATGAGCAGTCTTATACGTCCGTAAGATGATCTTATATTTTACCTTAGTTCTTTCAATCACGAATTGATAATTTCTGCATGATTATAAGTCTGTTCATTCATCTGTCAAATAGAATCTCATTCGTAATCAGATATACATGCTTATTAATATAAATGTTAAGATTTAGTGATTTTGCTTCTTACTCGTTTTTCTCTCTGGCTCTGGAGACGATCTTCCAGCGTGCCTCTGTGCCTCTCTTTCGTGACGATCCTGTTCTAGACGCTTTAGGTATTCCTGCTGCTCTCAACCCGTCGTTCTGTTTCCTGAAGCTCTTTATGTAGTTTTAACTTTAGGTATTTTTGCTTTAAAACAAATCGATTTCCTGAAATATCCTTTTTTCAATATTCTTTACGGTTCCAAAAAGGTTTTTTTTGTCTTGGATTATGTTTACAATTTTGGTAATATAACCAAAACATAACACGCACACAAATATTGGGTTTATTTCTTGTCATTATTTTTGTTATACATAGGCCTAAATATAACTATTTTTTATATTCTTTCTGCACACGATTTTTTTTTAGAGATTTTTTTATTTAAAGATTTGTTTCCATTTTTATTTTATTTTTAGTCCAAAAAATCACATTTTGTAAGAATAATATTAGCCGTCTGTTGATGGTGGTTTTTGGCGACGAGGTCACAGGAGTAATTTTACATCAATTTCTGGCATCCTGGAATAGCGCGAGATAAGGTATGAATTTATTTTTACAGTAGGGATAAGATATTTGGTTTGCCGTTAGCCATATTTTAATATCTTGCGACCCTAGCCTAGTAGCATGGTCCATATCCCTGACCTACGTATTAAAATACCTATGCATGCACATTAGCCTAGGTCATGCTTGAGCCAAAACCCTAAGAGTTACACGCCTAAGCTTGGCCACGCCCTATCTTTGGCCAAGCCAAATCCTTGGCCACGCCCTATCTTTGGCCAAGCC
>JAJJMA010328818.1:0-20649 GCA_023529015.1 Papaver nudicaule
GTGTGAGGGCTTGTGCCTTTTGTGCAGCCCTTCGTTTCTTGGATGCAGCCTACCAATTAAACATGAAAAGAGAAACATGCTCAGTACTTCAAAAAATTAGATAGAGAAATCATTATTAATGTAACGAAGGTACAATCACATTCGCAAAAGACAAAGTTAATAGGAAAATTGCGATGCACTCTTGGTTTCGATTTTCCTTGATAAAATTCCTGGCTTATTTGGGGGCGAACCCTTTTTTAATAGGGGCGAGGGCTACTCAAATATCCTATCCCAGTTTATAAGGAGTGGCTAATTACAATTAATCTATCCTAATCAGTTACAAATTATAATTACCACTAATTTTCTACCCACTAATTCTCCTTCTCAATTTTCAGTTACAAAAAATCACTCCTACTCCCCCTACTCCTCCATTAACTTCCCACACCTTCTTCATAACTTCTCAAAAAAACAAAAAAAAAAACAAAAAACCAAAAATCGAATTCGACCTCTTCATATTTTCTCAAAATCCTGACTTACTAGTCTCGAGTTCGAATTGAATTCATGGCTATCGACGGAGAAGGAGATGATTCAACAATTATTTACAAGAGAAGGAAAGAAAAGGAAAAATCAAAAAACAACCGTGAAGAAGAGGAAGAACAACCGGAGGAAGATTCTTTGGCGGAAATGCAGAGGTAAGTTACTCCAATCACCTTTGCAATTGTTTTGGATGTAGTTTGAATCGATTTGATAGGTAAGAAACCGTCAATTGAATTTACAGCATGAAAACTCGTCAAGCTATGAAAGAATAGCACGACGATTTTACAGTTTCAGAAAAAAAATTAAGAACAATCGTCTTGCAGTTGAACAAAAGCTTGACGATTTACACAGTTTCAGATATAGTTTCCTAGTTTTGCATGCACAGAATCGTCATACAATACTATATTTCCTTGACGAGCTTCCCTAAATCGTCTGAATATTGTCCCACAGAAAAAAAAATTAAGAACAATCGTCGAGATTTTCCATAATTCCTTGACGAGTTAGTCACTATCAGATTAAATTTCCTATTTTTGCATGCCTTGAATCGTCATGTAACTATACATTAACTTGACGAGTTTCTTGAAATCGTCTCAATAGTGTCCCAAAGCATGACGAGTTTGGACATAGAAAATTTTGGTTATGTCCAGTTTTATGAGTAAATCGTAATGCTTTACCTTGACAATTTAGAGTGGGGCTTAATTAACTCGACGATTTATGTGTAGTTGATGCTCTTCACAGGTGTGGATATATGAACACTTTGTGAAACTAATGGCAGCAAATGATAGGTGGATTGATCTGGCAAAGAAAGGCCAATGGCAACCAAATCAACCAAGAGGCCAGAGGTACATGTTCACGGGGGATCAGCTGAAGGGAAATAAGAGTTCGTACCTTTTCGTTCGCCAAAGATTGGACAGCATGGAGGCACATGAGGTAGTTTTTGACCCCTACATGGACCATAGGAATGAGGGAAAAATGGCACCAAGAGAACCAATTTGCATGTACCATGGTCCTTTGTGGCACCCCCTTGGGCATACAATGTACGACCCAAGCCGAATAATAAGGCAAGTCGGGTATATTCAAGATTGTCTAGCTGAGCCAAAATTCAAAGTGGATCGTGATAAATCAGGTGCTGACATTGGGCGTATCGTCGTAAAATACAAACCAGAGCCCTCTTACGAACATTGGAATGCACGAATGGATAATATCATAGAAGGATATCTTCGGTGGCAACCGGTGGTGCTTGGACATGAGAGCACAAAACGCTACCTGAAATGGTACCTTGCATTCACGCATGCCAAAGTGATACGTGGGGAAGGGGAAGTCACTCTCCCCGGTGACCGTAATGGACGTGGGCGTAATACCGTCCATGATGATTCTTCGTTGTACAAGTTATGCGTAAGTATATATTTTGCAATTGAGTTGTTTAAGATTCACACTTAGATTACTCAAATATCTAACTCATGTGTTTTTTTAATGAAAATAGAAGGGGCGGTTGAATGCTGTCTTCAACTGGTTGTGTTTGAGATCGGATAAAGGAAAGGGGTTGACCGAAGCTGAACTGAACCAACATAATCAACACATTAGGCACATCAATATGCCTGAGGTGGAGCACATGTTCGAGGAATTACGACGCAACACGAAGAGTCGTCATATTGAAACCAGTGACACTCAAGAGACTCAAGAGACAGTGGAAACTTCTAGACGAGGTCGTGGTCGTGGGCGTGGCCGTGGCCGTGGCCGTGGTGAAGGTGAAGGTGAAGGTGAAGCCGATGGGGGCAACAATGATATGGTTTAGTTTTTTCGTTTCGCACTTTGGTTTTGGTAGGTGAAAGAATATTATGTCGGTTTGGTGTGTTTGATACATTTTTCGTTTCCTAGGTTGACAATGGTTTATTTTTTTTTAACGGTTCATTGCTGACAATGGTAAATCGTGCTAAGTTTGATTCATTTGTGTTAGTTTACATGTCTAAATTGTTTGGAAACTCAAAGAAAAAATCAGAAATTCGTCATGGTTTATGTTCAAACCACGACGATTCCGACAACCTGTTTCCAAACAGCTGTTAATACACCTAAACTCGTCATGGTCATGATGTAAATCACGACGATTTGAGCATAATAAAACTTAGTCGTCATGTAAGTTAAGTAAAAGGCATTACGATTTATCTTGTTTTTTCGGCAGAGGGGTGATTTTTCTCAAAGCTAAGTCGTCAAGATTTTTATAACATAGTATGACGAGTTAACTTGATTTTCTGGAGAGGGGTGATTTTTTTCAAAGCCAAATCGTCAAGATTTTATCACATAGTGTGACGAGTTAACTTGTTTTCTTGGCAGAGGGGTGATTATTCTCAAAGATAAATCGTCATGATTTTATTACATAATGTGACGATTTAGCAAGCAGTATTTTCGGGCATTTTGGATCCACTTTTTAAATCGTCATGCCACTGTAAAAACCTTGACGATTGTTCATCTCTACACGCAGTGTCGTCATAGACCATCTTATTATCTTGACGAGTTTTCTTGAATCGTCATAATTGTATGTCGTTTTGTGACGATTCTGGGTACGAAGCAATTCGGTTGAGTTGATTTTCGACGAATTTAACATTGAAGTGAGTCTTCCCATAACTGTTTTGAGCTTTGAGGATCATGTTTGAACATTTTCGAAAATACATACACAAATGGTGGCGGTGGTGGGGGGTGGAATTGGAGGCGGTGGTGGTGGTGGAAATGGAGACGGTGATGGTTATAATGGAGGTGGTGGTGGTGATAATGACTAACTATCTAGTCTTAGGATGATTTTCTAATTAACAATCTAATATTTTTGATAATCAATAATTTATTTGCTAATCCCAATTACAATCTCTAATCCTAATTATGGTGTATAAGGGGTTTTTGAGATTACTTCATTGTAACCCTATTAATCTAATATTTTTGATAATCAATAATTTATTTGTTAATCCCAATTACAATCTCTAATTCTAATTATGGTGTATAAGGGGTTTTTGAGATTACTTCATTGTAACCCTATTTTGGATTAGCCTTCGCCCCTATTAAAAAAGAGCTCGCCCCCAAATTAGCAAGGATAAAATTGGATCGCATGGGCTAATTTCATTCCAACACCTTAAGAGGAAGAGCTTTAATTACAATTGACAATCAAAAAAGAAAGAAAAAACAAAATCCAGTAAGATCAGCTCAAAGCGTGATTTGGTTTTGCTGATCATCTGTGATGTTGATCGCGTGGCTATATATATAGAGCTTGTTTGTCCTAAGGCGACGAGGTGGCCCCTGCAGTTGTCTAGCTAACACACACATACACTAAGAATAACAAGTACGATGATGAATTTAAGTTCCTTTATCCTTTAATGATGTTGAGGGTCAGGTCCTCCAGGGCTTAGTCTGTGAACCTTATATTGATCCGTATCTATACTTTTCCGCAGTTCCTTAACCAACCCAACTACAACCGACGATTGTGATACTGATGTGGACGCCGATATTGATGATAATACGTCATCCTTCACCTCAACTTCTTCGGTGCGAATTGGCCGTGTTTCAGAACTTTTAACAGCTGCTAGTATCAAAACCAAGCTTAACAAGGTACACATGATCACTCTATTGGCTGCCATGAATGAATTAGTAACTCTGTAGCTAACTAATTATCTATATATCAACTCTCTCTCTCTCTCTCTTTTGTAAGCTTGTTATGAGTTATGGTTTTAGATGATCAAATCCTATCTATATATAGCCTTTTAGTAAACATTATTTCATGAGTCATCCCTATCTAATTAGTACTAAAAAAAAAATGCTATTACTATAAGTAGATTATCTAATTGAAAAAAAAAAATCCTGCAGACGGAAGTTCTACTCAATCAAAAAATGAAACTCCAATCACAGGATTTACGTTCGTATTTTTAAGAATATATTGGGAACACTTGATATATTTTTCGAAAAGCTTTGATAACAGAATGGGTTGGACAGACAGATAGCATATACCAAATGAATTAAATTGGTCGGAGCAGGATCATACTGATTTAGTTATCCAATAAATCTAAAGTTAGTTTTCTTTTCTCGTGCAGTTAGGTTAACAGCTAACTAATTAAACGGCTTTTGAATATTTTTGGTGACGATTATATCAGCCAATACTGCAGATTTTTGGTGCGGAAACCCGTTCCAAAAATACAACCCATCAATGAGCTCAATGGGCATACGTGTATTGGTGTATAGTCTACTCAGCAAAGTACACTGATATTTTACAGCTAATCATATGTACTTATCGAACTATTTAGGTTTAACTTTATCCTTAATTTAGATTTAAGGTAGGTACGCTCTGCTAGTAATCTGTATATAGTTCAAGGGTCACCCTTTCGATTATAGGATCTATAATTTGCCCCTTCTCTATCCCGTCGGTCACCAACTTCACGCACGTAGTGCTCCTAAAGTGTGCATTAGAGTTTCAAATTAACTATATGGTATATGAAAGATTGTTGTGTGTCGGCCAAAGGATATTTAGCCATTTACGGTACTCACTTTGTCTCTCTTGATGTATGTCTAATCATAGCTTGTTATATGCGAAGTAAAAAAGAGACGAACATTTCTATTAAGTTTATTAAGGTTTGCTGAAACAGACTTATCGGGGAAAACAATAATACTACCATAATAGTTTTTTGCTACCTAGGATGCCAACATAAACAAAAACAAAATTCAAGTAATAAGTAAACAGTGCATGAAAATCTACCAGCTGTGTGGTGAGAAGATTTTGAAAGATTTTGAATCCGGTTGGCCCTATGGCTTTGAAACACACAGCATGCTGACATGAGCTCCCACTGTCTGCAAATGCCAGTTTTCTCAACTATATGAGCTGTAAAAACCTTCTTTGAAGTTCAGTTGGTGACCTCATACTACACGACTTCAAGTTTTGGGCAGCTGGAGCTAGATGACCATTCTTCCACTTTGCAGACAGTGGCACTCCTCTTGGTATCCTGTATTCAGTAGAGGGAGATATCTTATCCACAGGTATCCAACACAACCATAAGTAACTATAATGGCTCATCGAGTCATTTTAATAGCCTACTAACTATAATGGCTCATCTAGTCATTTCAATAGCCTGCTTTCTATAAAGACCAGTGCAGGTAGCCAGTACAGTCCTGTTATTTTTTGGTTTTGATTTGAACAGAACGACACGAAAGAGTTTGATGCGGTCGACATATATTCCTGGACTGACTTTATATAGCCATTTACAGGTACGCACTTTGTCTCTCAAGAATCTCGATGCATATCTAATCATAGCTTGTTATATGCAAAGTAAAAAAGAGACAAACATCTCTATTAAATTTATTAAGCTTTGCTGAAACACAGACTTATCCGGGAAAACAATATTATCATAAAACAAAATTACTACCCAGGATCCGAACATGAAAAAACAAAATTCCAGCAAAAAGACAACAGTACATGAAAACCTACCTGTGTGGTGAGAAGATTTTGAATCTGGTTGTCCCTATGGCTTTCAAACACACACACACAGCATGCTGACATGAGCTGCCACCGTCTGCAAGTGCAAGTTTTCTCAACTATATGAACTGTAAAAACTTTCTTTGAAGTTTTGCTAATGACCTCATACACTCCCAGCCTTTCTACAGGACTTGAAGATTAGGGCAGCACGAGCTAGATCACCATTCTTCCACTTTGCAGCTAGTGCACTCCTCTTGGCATACAAAACCCCATGACCAACCGAGTGTACATTGTGGCCAGCTTACACACAAATTTGTCTCTAATCTTGCTGCACATGGCATTGAAGGGTTCTGAGAAGCTGTCGTTGATATGCTCACATGCAGCATCATGTGGAAAGAATGAACTTGCCCGGAAACTTGGGTTTAACTCCATTAAGTATAGTTAAATGCATCTTCATCTGCCTCTTGTGGTGCTTCCATGTGTACCTAAACATCTATTCTATTCTATATATATATATATATATATATATATAAAGGCAACCCACCTTAGCTACAGTAAAATGAAGCTGTAATTTTTTTTTGACAATTTTGCCCTTTTTTTGACGTTTCTGCCCCTTTAACATTTTAAGCTGTATCGTTTGAAAAAAAATGAGGTTAGGCAAAATATGTAATTTAGATTCTTTTATACATTAGTGTCATAGTATACTCCATAAATGTAGTGTCAGAGGTGATGGGTAGGGACACGTCAGAGAGAATGAAGAGGGACTGGGGGGAGATTAGATTTGAGCGAGGGTGGGCTGAGAGAGGGGTTTCCATCTCTGCACGTGCGGAGCACATGCGTACTATCCTAGTTAGGTAACAAAGATTAGTGAACAAAATAAACAGTAATACTGTATTTGATACACTTGACAGCAAGGCCCATGCAAAATTAAATTAACAATTTTAGAATTCGATTGACATCACCAGTTTTCACATATTTTTGGTTAGTGAACAAAATAAACAGTACATGAGAATTTTGGTATACTGTATTTGATACACTTGACCATGCAAAATTAAATTAACAATTTTAGAATTCGATTGACATCACCAGTTTTCACATATTTTTGGTAAGAAATAGGAACTATATCTAATTAACCACTGAACTTGTATATCTAATTTGATTTCTATTTTTCTTAGTTTTTAATTATTGTATATATAATAATACATTATAGTGAATTTACATAGTTGGCAATTATTGTTGTCAGGGACTGAAGTAGGGGGGCTACGGGTGGCTGTAGCCCCCCAAAAGGCTACGGGGCCAGCCTAATTTATCTAATTTTTTTTTAGCTCCCCAAATTTAAACAAAACCTAAAATAACCGTTCAAAACTTGAAATAATTGGAGTGAGTTTATACAGGTTGGGGCAACATTTTTATTGATTTTTCGGGGCATCCAAATCTCAGGGCCGGCCCTGCTTCTAAGTCTTCTGTAGCAGCAACAACAACCCAAGCATTCTTCTTCCAGCACCACCTTCCATATCTTCTTTGATCATTTCCATGTTCGATTGATGAAAAAAGGGTTACGGTCTGGGGCTTGAGGTGTCCCGACTTTGATCCGGTGGCTGAGATATCTTTATTTAACGTTTCGCTTTCTTTATATAGGCCTTGTTGGTTTTTATTTGCCAGGTACCCACTGGATAAGGGGCAGCTTCACTGTTCGGTAAGGTCGATGTGAAGTGCTTGAATCGTGAAATGAGTTTCGAGAGATAAAAAAAAAAACTGTTATATTTGTGAAAAGTTGCGACAAAACCATTTCCACAGCCTCCTCCCTACATTGTTCAATTGTTTCACAACATGCATAAACTAGATTTTTTTACAACCAAACAAAAAAATTGTGGGTTGCATTTGTACCAGCTGGAATGGATGCTGCAAGGAGAGATCACCACCCCTCCATGTGAGTCAAAATACGTACGCATGAACAACAGATCTCTGATTAGTTTAGAAACCAAGTTTTCTACTAATTTAAATTTACAGATGCCCAGATGATTCAGTATGAAAGTTTACAATCACCCTTTCCGGGAGCAAGGAAAACTCCCAAATATCTGTAAAGACAGAAGCTCATATGTTATTTCTACAATCTTAACAGAAGCCAGTTAAAACAAGGAAAAATTCCTCGGTACCAAGCACGCCGGACAAAAAATCTGTGCGCCACACTCACATTCGAGTATCCTGCACCAAAGAATTAGCGAGTTTACATCAGATTAGCGAAACTAGTGTATAGTATATAGTGAGCATACTACTGGTGGTATTTACCTTAAAATACTATTTTTTGAACAACTCCACGGCCAACACCCTACGGTAAATATCCATTTTGTGAATAATAAGCCGTCGCAGTGGAAGGCAGATGAAAAGACAACCTAGTAACTCCACCCATCACTGCTCAAATAGAATAACACCGGAAGAATAAACTTGCAGTTGTAAATCGTCATGATCACCAAGAAAAGATTATTGAAAGGTTGAAATGACAAATAGAAAGACCTAGAACTGCCTAAGAATGACACAGAAGGATTCACCATCTTAACTACAATAACTCCACTGACAGTAAAACCCGCATTTGTAATTTCCTTGTGTACTACCACCCATTACAAGAGTACCAATGGAATATCCATCCCCACATTTACAATCATGCCCACCCTTATCCTCACTTTCATTCCATCTAAAAATGTTCCACAGCCTAACCACATGTTCCAGCCTCCATATACCAAAGATGAAGATATAAATTTTAATCACATTGGATGACTAGAGTTACAAGGTAAATAAAATAAATGAAGCAACTTGCCTGATTACAAGATCCATCAGAAGCTCTTCAATTCAACCATGAGTTCAAACTCCAATCAGTACCCCAGATGATAGACCAAGCTTCCGTGTACCTGCAAAAGTATCAGAAATTAAACATACGCAATACGAAACAGGAGTATTGGTTTGTAGTGTTACACACGATACCGTATACACAGACCAGGAACACTTAAAAAATAATAGGAGCCCAGTAGTTGTTTGCCTTTTCAACAATCGTGAACCTTGAAAAAAAATCTCTGTCCAGGCCACACATGACCGTTGCTAGGTTGTACATTCTAAACTGGATTCTTAAACGAACCAACTTTGAGACGAAGATAGTACATGATCCCGCTGAAAAATACCTAGCGCCATAAAAAAGAACAAACTAAATGGCGAGGGTGACCACGATAGTGCACAAGTGTCTGGCCATTCGCTGTCCAGCTCATGAACAGAACAACTGCCTTGATCTAATAACAATCATTAACATTTGTTCAGATTGGTGGATTTGGAAGTTGAAGAATGTATCTGTCTGTGTTGACAAGTTATGACTAGCTAGTTATAATTAGGCTCCAGCAGAATAGCATAAAAATGTCAGTGGCCACAATATTTATTGGGCAACTGTAGCTTCTTCATGATCCAGACAATGTTGGAAAATGATAAAGCAGAAACCAAAGGGTTGCACGGAACATAATGAGAATAAGTGATTCACTACTGATTCACTGCTAGGGAGAAAGGAGAAAAATGAAAGCTCACCATGATTTAAACCAAGATTTCTGACTCGTAATAGGGCTGCTGAAAATGTTGATAGCAATTTTTCCATAGCCACCTTCCTTGAGGCACTTATCATTCAATCTCCAGTCCTGTGACTGAGTAATGGCAAAATTAGAGACAAAAAGATTCCTTAGATGCTGTAAGCGAAACGTATTACACACAACATAGTAAACATACAATACTGTGCACAGAACATTTACAGACGAAATCAACAGTAGGTGCACTCAAAGGTTTGAAGTTCCATGCACATGTCTAAGATACATTGATGGAGTGTATTTGATGTTTCGAATTTGAAAGGGACTGTTTCACATGGTATCGTTGAAATAAAAACAAATTGAACCTCATCTTCAATTCAAATGAAACAGATAATTGAGGATTCCAGAATCAACAAATTGAACCTCATCTTCAATTCAAATGAAACAGATAAATTGAGGATTCCAGAATCAGATTATTGCGATTTAAAGGTCCATGAAACTATTTAAGATACCTTCATCCGATCATTAGGGCATGCACAAATGATCCTCTCTGTTCTCGCCTACATAGAAAATCTTATATTTGGGGACTATATTACAATGATAAGTTGATCAGTTACAGAATATGAAAATGATTTACTGTGGAGAGACATGCATAATAGGCTTCTTAGATACAAATATCGATTTATTTTGCTTGCAGCTTCTCGTAAATTTATAAGAGAGTCAATTAATTGATTCAACTTGTAAAATATTATCAAAGACGGACATAATGTGCAAAAAAAGTTTGGTGGCAAGCAAACATAGACCTTGATCTTATGACTAGCAATATTCACCTGTCAAATAATCAATGAAGTACCAATTGTTAACAAGGATAGCACCACAATGAATGTCGACAATTATTTGGGTTACACGACCAAGCAAACATATGCCTTCACATAACAAAGCATAGTTCTAGTAGTCAACGCATAAATAAAAGATGCAAATGACCCAATATAACTGAAATCATAACTCGACTACCACTGGTTACTAATCAAAGTTACACACAAGAATTCATTGCAAATCAGAGTTTAGCTCAGATGTAAGGAAAACTAATATTTGCTAATTTTGAAATGTGAAGCAAGAACCAAAGGATAAAAAAATTACCGGGATTTCAAGTATGAAATTAAGGCTCCTTCTGCTGCCTTTCGTTGGGTGGCTTCAATGGATATCAAGTGATCCCGCTTAGCCAAGAAGGACTTGTCACTATCCATAAGATGGGTAAAGTGGAATTAAACTCAATTCATCTCTTTGACTATGCCATCCACAGCGAAAACCAATTAGCCTGCCAACTAGTTGGCCCACCTCTTCTGTGAAGTTCCAGATAGCAAGGAGGAACAATGCAACCTGTAAGAAATGCATGTTTCATGCTTAGGTATATGAACAAAGTATGAGATTTTGACTCAAATACACAAGTAAAAACACATCCAAGATTTTGATTATTTTTCCTAATTTAAAATCTCAACAAAAATGATTTTTCAAGTTATTAATTGTTAAAAACAAACAGAATTAAATTTAAGCATATGGGTTACCTTGTTATCATTTCTGAGTCCACCAAAACCGATCCATTATCAAGATCTGCACATTTCTTTTTCTTCTTCTTTTTGTTCTTCTTCTTTAACAGCAACAACCCAAACATTCTTCTTCCAACAGCACCTTCCTTACAGTGTAACCCTTTCGCTTTCATTATATAGGTCTTGTTGGTTTTATATTTGCCAGTTGCCCACTGGATAAGGGGCAGCTTATATTTTTAATACAAAAGCTTGCACTTATGTATTCTTACTGTGGAACTCATTGGAGGTAAATGGGCAAGACAAGAATTGGGAACAAAACCATCAGTTTGACACTCAAAAAAATCCCAATTGTCTTTGATTAAATGCAGTATTCTGGTTTCGAATCGCTGCGAGAGGCAGACATAATTACGACATAATCCATGGAAGGACATCCACCTTCAAGTAAGGCAAAACTGCCTATTGCAATTACAGTAGCTACTGTACATGGGTGCTGTATGGGAACTCGTAAAAGTACCAAGATTTTGTCCAGAATTCGCACTTAACCCGTGTGAATTTTGGGTCACTCTGACAGATTTTGGATCCAAAGGGCAAATTCTGGATCTCAATACCAAATTTCGAGTCATAGTGCATCTAAGTCGATAGCTATGATCCCTGACATGCTTAAGGCAATGGTTGATATTCTGGTGAGGGTTTAGTGTCATATCTTCTTAAACGGCTACTTGGTAAGTTTGGGTTCGGAAATAAAGTCAGTCCATGAAAACAGTTTTCTTGAACTGAAAAAGAAACACATCTCGTAAAACCTGTTTTTTGCTTGTTTTTCATATGGATGCACATTGAGCAGAAGAACATAAATCAACATAATTGACCAAAGATTAAGCTTTGATATTAGCCGATACTTGTTTTTGTAGCTATGGAATGCATTTACAAGGTGATCTATCAAGTCCAGAAGCTCTTCCCTTTTGTACTGTGTTTTGTTCTTTTCAATGATCTCCAATGTTCCTTCATATATTCCTGCACGGCGGAAACACAAATCAGTCAGTAAAAACTGTATCCACGATGTTATTCACATCTAGCGATACTGCACACCATTAACAGGTCACAAGCTATGCACATCTCTCTTATATCAACACCCTAAGAAACAGGAAGCTATTCTACGGATCAGCACCATAATTGAAGTATATCTGCTCTTGCTGTTGTGTAGGAGCTAGATTCTCCAAATGTTTGTGCTCGCCGGTTAATCCAAGTTCCACGCATAAGGAGCCTGAATTTAAATACTTGCACTGATCAATTGATCAATAATACTACCTAAAGCCTGACAAGACTCCAGTCTTACTGCATCTGAAGTAGAAAACAAGATCTACAGCTAGAGCACCAGACGAAACGGAGACGGTCGTGCAGTAATTGCAGCAACCTATATTAGACTTGAGTTTTACCACCCTTATGTAAAGCAGCTAGAGCTAGTAACACTTGTTAACAGACGAAAACGGAAAGTTAGAACGGCATATCATATTGTGCTGTTCTACGGTGCTTATCCTAAACTACAAATGCAAATTAATGATTTTCCACTACCCAAGATTCAGAGAGGCCTATTATTCCACCTTATTGTGAAATATATTTTGAAACCATCAGTGCTAGATTCCTAAGGAATGAGCAATACTGAATCAAAATTGTCTGATTTCTTTGTACATGACACTCATTAATGACAATTATCAACACCAAACATGATACAATACAGACTTGCACAACTAAAGAAGAAGAAATTGAGTAATTTTCACAGCATACCCGGAATCGTTAGACGGTCTCTAGCTAGCTAACTTATTAGCTACTGCTGATCCAACTGCAAGCGCACTGCACAAAAGCAATCAAACTCCAAGTGAATAAAAAAATTCCTTCCAAATTCAAATTATATGTAAAATTACAAAGGGCAATTCTTATACCCTGCCAAGACGAAGCCACCGAAACAGATAACGCCACGGCTAGTCACTTCTAAACCATTAAAGGTACCAAAAGCTTTGAAAATGGGTGTTTTGTGATCAGTTTTCTCCGTCTTCTTGAGCGGTTCGCTGTTAGTCTTCGGCGAGTATCTTGGTGGGTTGACATTAAAAGCGTATCTCCCACTGGCACAGCCATCTGTACCACGAAATACATGTCCATCAGTACCACACACTGATGCGGCTGATGCTGATCTAAGATGATAAATAGCTCGTTTTTGGTCATCTATAAGAACATTATAAGCTTCAGAAACTTGCGTGAACTTGCGTGTGGCTTCATCTCTGGCTTCCTGGGAAGATTTGAAATGCTTATCCGGATGATATTTTAGTGCGAGTTTCTTGTAAGCCTCTCTGATTTCACTCTTAGTTGCGTTTTTGTCTAACCCTAGAACTTCGTAGTGATCCATTTTCAACTGGAACCACAAAGGATTCGAGATAGACAAGAAGAAGATGAAAAAGGGAAAAAGTTTTGGTAAATCGCGACTTGAACGAGAAGAAATTTTAGGGTATACAAGAATCTAGCGATTTTGTTGTAACGATCCATCCACGCCACTCAGCAATTATTGAACATCTTCGCAGGTTGGTGATAGGCCCACCAGGTCAGCCGTAAAAACAACTCGGATAACTCTTAAAAGTTATAGCTAACCCAATTCGCTGTTGTTTGCAACGATCTGGTATTCAAAAACCAGCTAGCTATACCTCCGAAAAGCCTAGTTCTTTTTTAGGAAGGAAAACATAGGTGCTTCTTGGACCTTGGCCTAAAGACGGAAAGAGACTATGCTGCTGGCTCACAATTGCGAACCCCACCCCAGAGCCTACCGAGTGAAATTATGCCACAATAGTGATCAACCTGGTACCAAATTTAGCAGGACCAAGTACAAAAAAACCGCCCCACTAGTTACTCTCCACTAGAGCAACCATTTTTGGTGGAAACAAAAATGCTAAAAAAAACTGCACTATATTTAGCTAGCTATGACATTTTTTTTGTTGCAAAACCCACACTTGTAAAGGATTTAATATAGTTGGATGGGGATTCTTTTTTTTTTTTTGAAAGGAAAGTCGGCTTAGGCTGTTATCTGTGGAAGGGAAAAAAATAAAGTAAACAGTGGCACCACAGTGCCTCCCCATCCGTCTGTTTACTACGGAGGCTCCATGAAAGTGACGGAATTTATCTCGCTCAGCGAGATAAAGTTTATCGCTCAGGTAAAGCGATACAAAGTATATCGCTTGATTGGTCAAAATTAGTCTTGGCAATATAGGTTTCCTCGCCCAAGTAGATACACACCAAGTACCGCGACAAAACCCTTCTCTCTTGTTTTCTCCTTCTTCTTCTTTCTTCTTCCCTCTTTCTCCTGTTTCTTTTCCGGCTGCATAATCACGGGAGTTGGAATGTTTTCTTAGAAATTGAGAGTAAGGGTATGTTGAAAAACGTTTGTTAATTACCAGGAAGGTTCTCAAATTTTATTTCATCCAAAAATATGGAAGAGGTATGTTCTTCACTTTTGGTTGAAAAATTTATAATTTCGTCATGATTTTGATCTATAATTTCAAATGTAATTGTTTGGTGGTTTAATTTACGAGTTATGTGATGATTTAGGTTCACTAATTTGAGGACATATGGTGTTTGATAGAATTTCAATTTGACTATGATTGAGAAATATGTGTGTTTATGTATTTTTTGGAATTTAAAAGGAAATTTATGTTATGCGATAGAATGCCTGATTTTGTGAAATTGAAGGCAAATTTGTTGGCTAGGGGATACAAATTGCTACTTAAAAACATGTGAACTAGGCAAATTTTGTTTATGGAATGAAAATTTTATCTAAGAAATTTGAGTTGTGTGTATGTTAGCCTGCGGCATTAGTTCAATTTGTGTGTATGTATGCTTGCGGCATTTGTTAAATGTGTTGCAACGATTTCGGTTTTAAAATAAATTATACTGCTCTTTAAACCTATAAATTGATTCGTTTGAATTGTGTTTTTTGTTTATTTTAGGGAATGTATCTAGGGTATAGGTTATCGTTCAAAGGCATGAAGCATCGGTGTAGTGAGGGCATGACTCTTGTTCGGAAAGTGCAATTTAAGACCAATTGGACCCAGCTTCAGGATTTTTACACTATTGTTACTAATGACAACCCTAGAGCGCAACAGATATTAAATAGATGTGGGTTTTCAGGCATGTTCACTGTGAGGCTGTTGAATGCTGACAACTAATGGCTGAGGCTTTAATGGAGCGGTGGTTTCAGAAAACCAAAACATTTCATTTCCCAGAATTTAAACCAGGTATTACCCCACCATATTTTGTTAGACTCAGTAAAATACCAATTGGATTTGGTAGGGAGAGACCAATATGCAAACATGTATCCAAAAAAAAATATATATATATGATGATTATTTATCTGGTGCGAAGGCATTGCGTAAGGCTATTTCCACGGGTAGTTATGTGGCTGCATGGGAAACCGACAAGAGTGATATAAATAGTGGCCACATATCTCGTTATATAAAGAGCCTTGCAGAAACAGATAACAATAACTGTGCCGATGAGTTAACAAGAATGTTTTTATTCTGGTGCATTGGTAAATGGTTGGTCGGAGACACAACTGCTAGGCTAAAGAAAGGGTGGATACCATATTTGATCGACTTGGATCAAGTGGGCAACTACGACTGGGGGTGGGCTACATTGGGCAATTTGTATGAACAACTGGATAAGTGGAGTTCCACTGTGACTAATGAGATATGAGGTATGTGGATGATCCTCGAGTACAGGTGTTATTTTTACTTTCGCAACTGCCAGCCCGTCCTTCAATGCGAAGCTGGTGTTGAACCCGAGGTGGCAAGGCGTGCGCCATTTCCCGCCCTCAATTTTTTTGAGAAATCAAACATTAACCCGGCCGAACAAGTGCAGCTGGATAGGCATAATCTTTATGTAATTAGGTTGAATCTTGATACTCGAAGCGCTATCACCATTGAATGGCAACCGTGGATTCAGGATGATTACTGCGAGGACCCTTGGGTATTAGAAGCAAGAAGGCTGTCAGGTTTGTTATAGTTTCCTTTAAATTCCATAATTGTTGTTATACTATAAATTGTTGTTACTTATGTTTTAGTTCCCACTATGTTTTTTCCAGGTTTAAGAATGAAGTTCCACAATAGTCATTACCTTGTTGAACGGTGTTGGCGGCAGCTTACGGGTACGGTAGTTATGCCTTCAGCCCCCCCAATGGCTGATTCCACAATTGTGGACGGCGCTGAAGTGAGTGAATCTGAAAATTATTTGTCTGTCACTGAAAGTCATTACCACAAGTGGTGGACAACCACAAGCGTTGGAGTTTATTTGCCTTTGGTACATCATGCGAGGAACAAGGATGAGATCGGTGTTGCCACTAGAGGCAAAGCAACCATGCCTTACGGTACTCAGCCTGACCTCTATAGTCGCTCCAGTCAATACATGCTCCTACCTGAGGTGTACTGTGACCTACCTGAAATTGTATATAGTTATAACGTATACAAAAATGGGAAAGACATTACAGTACCTTTCAGTGGCAGAGAACCAATCGCTTATAATCCCGCTCGCATCAACAGATCAACTGTAAGTTTGTTTTAATTGTCGTGAAGTCCAAATATTTTGAAATTACCCTTATTTTGTTAAGACGTAATATTTTCATGGGTTTGTTTATGAAGAATTGCTTAGCCACATTTTTAAGAAACAAGCGTGCATTGACTCGATGAAGGCGAGTATCTTTGATGAGACAAAACTGTGGGAGTTGGGGAATAGCTCTTCAAACTATGATTTTGAACGTAGCAACTCGGGACATGGTTTGCGTGCATCTCCAAACATCCAACCAGAACCCTCTCATATTGCTAACACATGGGACCTTACTGGAATGAGACTCGCAATGGACATGGTGCCCATGCATGTTCCAACATGGACGTGGATCTTAACCAGTCGAGCCATCCAATGGAATACCAGTGGATTCCAGGTCTAGAAGATATGGATACAACGGTTCAGGATACTCCTGTGCATCATCCTTCTATTTCCCGTCCATGGCGTAGTTAGAGGATTAGACTATTACACGTTTTCAGGTAGTTATTGGGTATAACTTAAAGTATATCAGGACGTTTAAAAGCTCGCTAACAAACTATTTCATCTTGTTGCTTAGTTGTCGAACTCTTTCGTGTAGTACTAACTTTTTATCAATTAGAGATATGATGTATTAACGTACAAGTAGTTGAATGTAGTTTCTTTAGTATTTCAGTTGTGTATGCTATATGTTTGGGATATTTCTATATGTATTGCAGGGATTTATGACATGTTATGTGGAGCGCCGAGTTACGTAAAGGTCATGCCGAAATTTCGAAAACTTTTTGAAGTTTGTTGTTAACGTCATGTTGTTTAAATATCTAATCGTTGTGGTTTTTTTTTGAAAAATAGTATCAACCGTATTAAATAATGCTCTCTATTGGTAGGATTCAGTGAAACTACAAAACGACTAAAGTTGTTACTGTTGCAGAATAATTGGGTATAAGTATAAGACCTTTGGTGTTAGGCAATCCACAACATTCATTCACGAAAACGCGCAAAGCAAGAGAAATTGTAATAATTTGTGTATAATTTCAAACTCTATAGAAATTCAGGTACTTATAACTAAGATGAGTTATACTAGTTTTACTCTTGATGACGACAACTACCTTATGCAATGCTTTTGCAAGACGTACCGCGAAAGACCCAGAGAAGAAAAAACGGTTTTCTGGAAGAGAGTTGAAGAATTGTTTGATGAAATGGGGGCTAATCCCAGAGGGTACACTTGGGAGCATTTGTCTTTTAGATTCTCCTCAATAAAAACAGATATCCTTGAGTACATCAAATGCAACAAATTGGTTCTTCGCCACCATGACCCTGATGTACAATCACCGGAATTCATAGTAAGGATTACTCAAACTGTGTCTTATGTTAACGTATCCTCTGAATGTTTCTACAAACTTATTTTGTGTGTCTTATTCTTGCTCTTTAGAAATCTAGAGTTGAGAACGTTTGGGCAGCACGCAATAGTGGTTCATTCAAACATGCAGAATCTATGAAGTACCTGAAGATGCATGGCCACAAATACTTTTAAGTGTTAACTGCCAGAGCCGAGGAATACATTAGGTCTCTCCGACCGGAATACAAAAGCTCGTCCGACGACTCCGCGTAGTCCTTTCAGACATCCGTTTTGTTTAGTTAATCTTAAATTGCCCTAAGGACTGTTTTGGATTGACCATCATTTTTTTCGTAGACAATATATGAACAACTTATTTAATCTTAAAACCCTTTGTTTCATTGAGAGACCCAGACAAGAAATTATTGCTGGTTATTTAAAAAGTGGATATTGCTTGCTTTAAAAAAATACGTGTCACTTCATGTGGTAAGGTCATTCCATAAAGATTCGTCAGGTCACGATAGCTAAGGTATCTACCATAATATTATTTAATGATATCCCGAATAGGTTCTTCAGACCTATGGCATGGGTAGTAGGGAATCGAACATTATTTTGGGTTGTGTGTCATCAACTGAGTGTATAAATGGACATGCATGGAATACACTACAAGAGTACATTCACTTTGTTAGATTTTGTTTTTACAAGCCATGGCTACATATACCAAAATAGAAGACTTAACATTAAATAGGGCATGGTCATTTGTTCATAGACAAGAGGATATTCGAAGAACTGATTTTGATACCGTCTGGAACAGAATTATGGAGAGGTTCAATCGTCCTGGAAACCCAAATGCAAAAGACATTGAATCGTTGTGTGATCGATATGGCATAATAATCAGATACGTTCGACTGTATATTGAAATTCAGAGATCATGGTATGAACGCTTGATTGTCCCAAGACTTACACCGGTCGAGATAGTAAGTGTTTTGATAGATTTGTAATGTGGAATTATATTTCATTTTTTTTATTAGCGTATTTGGTGTTAAAACCGAACAATAGGTTTACTTATTGGTTGCAGGAGCGAAGGGAAAAAGTTGAATTTCTCGCACGTACTCGTTGGAGATTTCCTTTTCAAGACAGTTATTTAATATTAATTTATAATTTTCCAGAAATGAATCCGGCAAGATTCAGATGAATTATCAAAATTAAAATTCACTAACGAGACACAACTCATCCACTAGTGTCACCTAGGGGTTTAAAGGCTTGTTGCACATGCTAAGTGCAACCATGATTCCTACGAAAGTGAGTTAGTATTTAATAGTTCTGTTTTTTAGCAGCTTGTGTTAAGTTGTGGTCTCAATTCATCGCCAGACAATGTACTGTTTACCCTTGTCCTTTATGTGGTGGTAATGTGTAAAAAAGTTGATGTATTGATGAATGGGAGAAGCACATTTTCTTTTATAGTTCGGGATCCTTGTTTTTTTTTTCCTTGTTTCCTATTGGTATTTAATTTTCTTTCCGACAATGGCGCCATATACAACTCAAGAAGACACGGCGTTGATGAACGCTTGGTCGACCATTGTTAAGAAGGAAGATGTGACACCCCGGGTAGTGTGTGGTGCGGTTGTAGCATGGAATAGAATACTTCGAGAATTCACAACTATATGTGGAAACTCAAACCGAAGAACCTTTGTATCTTTGGCTTCTCGTAAAATAATAATTATGCGTACAATTACGAGGTATATTAGACTTCAGAGAACTATAATATGGCAACAACGTCGGTTTGGTGTCTATCGGCAACCAGGACGTGTTCAGCTACATCCTCCAAGAGAAGAAATAGTAAGTGATGATACAATTTTACTTATTTGGTGAATATTTCTACGTGGTCTAACGTTTGTTAGTTTTTGGGAGCTTAACCATAATATCTTACCTTTGTTTGCCAGGAAGAAAGGGCAGTAGCCGCATTTCCTAGCACCTATGATGAAGAATTTATTTTTTACGACTGTTATTTTAATAGATCATTTTCCATAAATCAACATTCACCATAATAACCAAACTTGATTTTGTGGGTATATCTATCTGTAAGCCCTCACGAGACCGCACTCGTCCAACTATATGGAAGTGTTGGTTCAAAGGAGTGCAAATTTGATTTGCATTAGGTTTTGTGGTTCTATAACCATGTATGCTTGTGAGTCTAATAAAATCTAAATTGCATTACTCCTGAATCTGTATTACATTGTGCTGAAACAACTACGCTAACTTAGACCAAGCACTATGGTGCACTATGATACGAAGGTGTTTTAAAACATACGATTATTATTAATGAAAGTGTAATTAGATGGATACACAACCACTACAACTAAAATGAAAGTGTAATTAGATGGATACACAACCACTACATCTACAATGTAAGGTGTAGAATAACTTCTTATTGGAAAACACTACAACCTTTCAAAACACATGTTAACCATGTACTTGTGCAACATATGCTCGCCACACTCTATAAGGGACGTCGTAGTTAAACGTGCGGTGCTTATCCATTGAGAAATTGTTCTTTGACCAAAGCATCTACACACCATGTAAACAGAAGAAACATTTCGTAAGTAGAGAGTTATTTAGACTCGTACTTGAGTTGGATGAAATCACCAAATTGTAGAAAACTTACCACATTAGCCTCAT
>JAJJMA010328835.1:0-15554 GCA_023529015.1 Papaver nudicaule
TCTATCGGTCGGGCAGCCTCCCTGCATGGTCACCACGTGCCCCTTACTTTCCCGCTTATGATCATCGGGCAATCTTCTTGCATGGTGACCACGTGTCTCTACCTGTGCTAGGTTGGTTACAAGCTGTCCTTGCTTTCCCGCTTGTGGCTGTCGGGCAGTTGCAATCCCTTATGTGCCCCGCTCCACGTGTCTCCAGTATTTCTGGCTTACACCGTCCGGTGAATGACACGTCCTTCTCATGTCTTTGGAATCGTGTGCGCCTTTTGACCTTGTTGACTTGATCTGGGCCCTTGATCTGGCTTGTGGATCTGTCTCGGATTGGCTTCACAACTTCCTGCTCTATCTTCTTATCTTGCCCCTGACCTTGAAGATGCTGCCACGTGGATGGCGAATATCTGATGTTTACAGTTGCCCCTTTTCTTTGCACGTTCTACTAGGGTAGGATGGGAAAGAAAATACCCACGACTCTTCAGTTATGCTCCTTGATTGTGGTGACAGTTGCAAAAAGCGGCTATAATCTAGGAATTTATTGATTATATCTTTTGGTCTTCCTCGTACCCTATAAATACCTTTCTTCTTTCTTTTCTTCTTACTTTTGTTTTACTTTTCTGTCTCTGTCACTCGCTTTCTTCATCTCCCAAAAACTCTCTTTCCTTTGCCTTCCAATCGTTTTCTTCCGGTAAGTTTGATATATTTTCTTCTCGTTCTTTGTCTTTTGCTGCTTTATGATGATCATAGTTTAAGAGCACTGATTCTTTCAAAATATATGTATATTTGCCCCTGCTCTTAAACTATGATCATAACTCTTGCTGTCGTTTGATCTTCTGTTGTGGGTTTACTTCTTCTTTGTCATGGCTTTTCCTTTGCTCTCATCGCTCGTTTGGGGTGATATTTTGCCTTGCCTGATTCTTTGTTCTGTCTTGTTTGATTCTCTGCCCCATTCTGTTTGTTTCTTCACTGTTCTTGATTTGTAATTCTCTGACTCACTTCTGCTGTGTACAAATGACAGGTTCTGAAAGAAGAAGTCATGACCATGATCGATCTCCTCATGATCGGGGTAGGGACAAAAATCGTGGTCGGGAAAAGAGTCACGATCGGGAACGGTCTCCCCATGCTGCAGATGATAGATCTAGGAAGTCCTCTCGTCGGGATCAAGAACGTCCGACCCATCAGAGCTCTTCTAGGCAACACCGGCCGAGTGAGCTTGATTCTTCTAGCCAAGGCCGTTCAAAAGCTCCAGGTTCCGTTAGTGGCTCAAAGCATCCCGCTGATGAAATGACTGTAGTGCCACCTCTCAACCCTCCAGTGCTCAAGGCCCCACCAAAGAACTACATGCGTCCAGGGGATAGCTGGAAACCTTTGGACTTGGAAGATTTTAAAGCCCGCCATGGCCTTCAGAATTTTGAAGTAAAATTTTTTGGTGATGGTGATGATCTGACCTATGACATGATCAACAATTATCGTTATGATCACATGCATTGTTTGACAATCGTCGGGCAGATCGAGAGTGGTATGCCCCTTCCTTTGTATCGCCCCGATAACACTTTTGTGATGGATCTCCTTGCTTCTCGTAATGAAGCTAAGTCCTCTGCTACCCATCCTGCGGTTGTGTATAATGGAAATTGGTGGCGTATCGTGACTGAGTGTGATTTGCGCCGTCGTGGCCAGACTGGTGTTGCCTGGTCTCCTTTTAACCCTGACGATCGCGAGATCTATACTGTTTCAAACTTCAATGCCACATACAAGGATTACATGAATCCTTCGAATCGTAAAAAATGGAGTGTTGGTCCCGCTCGTGCCAAGTCTATAGGTCGAGGATACCGAATGTTGCTTGAAGACGTTGATATTAGTAAGCTGAAGCATGTTCCTGGTACTGAAGGTACCACCAATCCCATTGCCATACCGAAAGAGCAACTCATCAGGGATGACCATGATTTCAAGTGGTTCCGTACCCCGATCGAGATTATTGGTCCTTGGGCCTGGGGATGGTCATCCACTCAACCTAATGTGGCTCTTCGCACCGCTCCCCCCGGATATCAGCATTATTGTCCTTGGCAGATGAACTGGAACCTCTTTCCCAGGGGTTATGATCAAGAAGAACAGTATGACATGTCTGGGCGAAAAAACAATGTGCGGGTTATCTACTCCCATGCTTGTCCTTATGGTATGATTATTTCCCCCTAACGTGCTCATTGTTTTTTTATGGAACAGGTTAGCAAGCGCCAAAAGACATCGAGAGAATCCTCTGCTGCAGTTCCTGGTGGTGAGGATGTAGGCGGGGAGGATGAGTCGGATGAGGAGTCTGAGGATGATGCTTCTCCTTTTCGTGATATTGATCCCGAAGATCGCATTCCTTTGAGCCAAGTGTTTGGTGGTGTAGGGGGTGAAAACGTTGAGGTATTTCAATCTGGGTTGCCTGAATTGGGTGACTTAGAATCTGGTGGGGGTGGGTCTTTTTCTTTTGGTCACCAAGCGTCTGAATCTTCTGGCAACGAATCTAACCCTCAATCGGGGCAGGTGGCTACTGGAGATGCATCTATGTTACCACCGCTGTCTCCTTTGTTTGCGGATGATTGGCTGGACGAGATCGGGCAGGACGCTGGTTCAAAGGATCCCCAGAACATTCCATCGGGCCTTGGACCATCGGGTTCTTCATCTCATCTGGTAAGTTCTTCAGTTGAAAAAGGGAAGCAAGTGTTGGTTGATCTGTCCCAGCTGGATAGTCGGAATATTGATGAGGCGCTAAAGTGGGCCCGCTCGAAGAATTTGTTGAACGTTCCTTTCGGTAGTCCTGGTGTTGCCGGGGAGTCTCCCTTGGATGCTCAAGTGCGGGACAAGATGCGGATGCATAGCTATGAGTCCGTCAGAGATGCATTTTTGGCGCCTGAACGCTTGGAAAGGCCTGTCATTCCTGCCCCAGTACTATCGTATGGAGAGATGACCAAGTTGGTGGAGAGCCAGGCTTATCATCTGCCTCAAGCCGCCCTTACTGCGGTATGTATCTTTTGCGAATTGATTGTATACTTTGATTGTATTTCTGAATGGCGTTTTACCCCGCAGGTAGCTGAGCATCAACAGTACTTGTTTGAGCTGTACTTGCTTCAGAAGTTGCTTGCTGCCAAATTTGAAGCTTTGTATTCCAAGGCTGATGGAGATCTGGTAACACAGAATGAAGAGCTGGTCGGGCTGCGGCAAGAAAATCTGGAGTTGAAGGGGGAGATTGAAAGACTCAAGGGGGACTTGCAGAAGCGGGCTCCAGATGCCAAAGGTTTGTTTCTCTTCGTGATGCTTAATTGTTTAGTTGACTGCCGTTTTCTGAAACTAGCCCTTGTGGTGGTTAGCCGTCGATTCCGGGTCTGGGTCAAAAAGCGTTGTGCTGAGTTTGAGGCAAGAGTTGACAACGATCAAATTGCGGTGGAATGAACAAATGGACAAAGGGAAACAGTTGATGCAGGTATTGGACACTGCCAAGGCCCGCTTGGGGAAGGTGACTGAAGAGCTGAACATCGTAACCGGTGAGCGGGAATCGGGCCTTGGATGATGTGCAATCTTTAGCCGACGGGCTTGAGTCACTTGAATCGGATCATGCAGATGTGATTACCTCACTTGAAACCTTGTCGGATAATCTGGAGAAGTTGAGGGCCAAGGAAGAGGAAGCTCTGGATGCCAATCGTGGTTTAGCTAATAGACTGGCCATCCTTCGAGCAGATAGTGCGGCTCTAGTATCCTGGAAGCAAGATTCGCTGAAGGATGCATGGACCCAAATTGATAAGTTGGAGGTTGAGTTGGAACGAGCCCGTGCGTTAGCGCCCGCTGATATACGGTCAATTGAAGATAGGTTGTTAACTGCTCAGGCAGATTTGTTGGCGCATTCTCGTGCCTTGGAAGAATCTCGAGCTAGGTGCTCCCGCTTGTCAGAGGAAAATGTGGCGTGTGAGCGGATGGTGCATTATTTCCAAAAGGAATTGGAGATGATGACCTTAGAACTGAATAGTTTACGTCACACGGTGTCGATGCAAAAAATTGATTTGGATAAACTTAGTTCGGGTAGACATGGGCGGGACTAACGTGAGTGAGGCTCTGTCTGCTTTTGTATATGATCCCTCTGTGTTATCTTGACGGTAATTTCTTTCCTTGTGCAGAATTGGAGAAGCTCAAAAGTTTGCAACAGCAGGTGGATGAGCTTGGCTGGGAGAAGGTGCAGCTGCAGGGTGAACTTGGGCGAGTGCAAGGTCTATCTAATTCTCACTCAGAAAGAGCAGATTTGGCGGAGAAGGAAGTTACCCGTCTTCAAGAGGAAAAGCAAAAAGTTGTCGCTGCTTAGACTAAGCGGGTGGATGAGGTTCGCCGTGATGCGCGGGAGCAGACGAAACTTCGCATTAACTTCTTAATTGATGAAGTCGAAGCGGGAAAAAGGCACTTTAAAAAGATGACGTGAGGCGCGCTGGCCGCTGTTTTTATTGCTCTCCTTCATACTTTTAGTTCCGTCTCCTGCATGTAGCGGGCCTTTTTTGTCTTGTTTTTGGATCTTCGACTCTTTTGATGTTGGATATTTTTTGTTGATGTTGGATATCTGCTGTTGAAATGTTAGTTGCCGATATTCCTTGTTTATATCCTGTTGAGATATCAGAGGAATGTCAATGTGGTCCCGCTTGAACTTGAATTAAGCGGGAGAAAAATTGAGGCCAACTCGCTTTGAGAGGCGGGGAATGGCATTTGTGCCTTGTCTCCCTGGGGTAGGAAAAGTACCATGTATACCCCCTTAGGTATATCCCCATATTGGAAGATTGCCCGTATGTTCGGATAGACTCTCTAACTTGGCCAGAGGTGAGAGAATACCCAGGGTAGGATCTGAGATGCCCGGTACCCCCTTAGGATTGGGCAAGAGATTGCCTGTCAACCCCGAATATTGTTTGGATGTCTGAGGAAATTTTTTTTGCTTTCTCCCCCCGACTATGATTGATTGATTGACCCGCAATTATGATTGAGCTATGTACATTTTTTTCTTTCTTTCTTTTTTTCTCTCTGCTTTTCTCTCTTTTTTTTTTTTTAGAACTATGTACATCTATTCTTTGATTGTGTGCGGGTCAAATGTGGTAAGGCTTGAGATACACTGCGTTCCATGGATGACGCAGTATTTCGCCCTTGAGGTTCTTGAGATGATATGATCCTTTGCCTGCTGTATCGTGGATGATGAATGGTCCCCCCCATGTTGGTGCAAACTTTCCTTGTTTCTTGTCCTTTTGATAAGGTGGGATTTGTCTCAGCACATACTGCCCTTCAGTGAAGTTTCTATGTCTGACTTTCTTGTTGTATTCCCTTGCTTGCCTTCTCTGGTAATTTTCCATTCGTTGGAGTGCGCATTCCCGCCTTTCTTCCAGATCATCCAACCTTTCCAACATTAGGTCGGTGTTGAGCATTTTTTCCCATGCCTCAGTTTTGGTGGTGGGAACGATGGTTTCTGTCGGGATGACTGCTTCTGCCCCGTAGGTGAGTAGGAATGGTGATTCCCCCGTTGGCTCCCTCCTAGTTGTGCGGTAGGCCCATAGTACGTTGTGCAGCTGCTCACACCACCTGTGTTTGTATCCGTCAAGGGTCTTTTTGAGATTCAGGGCAATTGCTTTGTTGGTTGCTTCTACCTGTCCATTGCACTGTGGGTAGATCGGGGTGGATTTGTTCTTCTGAATATGGAACGTTTGGAGCAAGTGATCGAACTTTGCCCATGATAATTGTGCCCCGTTGTCTGAGACGATGGAGGATGGAATGCCGAACCTGCAAATGATGTTTTCAAATACAAATTTGAAAATGTCTACGTCTTTGATTCTTGCAGTTGCTTTGGCCTCGACCCATTTCGTGAAGTAGTCTGTTGCCACAATTAGCCTTTTTCTTTGGCGGGTCCCCACAACCAATGGACCTACTATATCTATTCCCCACTTGACAAATGGCCATGGGCTCATGACTGAGTTCAGGTCTGTAGCGGGGGCTTTGATCTTCTTCCCAAATCTTTGGCATTTATTGCATCGTCGGGACATGTCCGACGCATCCTTGTACATGGTGGGCCAGTAGTATCCTTGTGCCTTAGATTTCAAGGCCAAGGATCGCCGCCCGCTATGGTTTCCGGCGTCCCCATAGTGGATGGCGAGTAGTATTTGGTGTCCCTCTGTCCTGGTCAGACATCGCAGTAGTGGTCCTAGGAATGAGTGTCTGTATAGGATTCCATCTCGCAGCTAGTAAGTTCCCGAGTGGGATATTATTTTTGTTGCTTCCTTCTGATCAGCGGGTAGTTCCCCCTTGCCAAGGTATCGATGTATGGACTCCCGCCAGTCGATTGGCTCGGGTCCAGGTGTATCGGGTCTCTCTTCCTCGACCGGAACTTCTTCCATCGGGATTTCTATATCTGCGGGGTCTTCCAGGTCTTCTGCATTTTCCTGAATAAGCGCTGCTTGCTCTTTCTGCACAGAAGGTTCGTAGATACGCCCTATTTTGACAGAGGTGGTGGTCTTGTCCCTTAACATGGAGGATATGAAGGCGAGTGCATCGGCATGCCTGTTATCTTTTCTGCAGATGTGTCTGAAAGTAACTTTGCCTATCTGAGAGGCTAAGTGTTGTACCAGACACATGTATGCGGTCAAAGTCTCGTCCAAGGTCTGGTACTGTAGCTCTATTTGTCTGATCACCAGTTGTGAATCGCTTGTCAAGCGGACCTCTTGAATTCCTAATTCCAGGATGAGTTTTAAGGCGTGGATGACCGCCTCATACTCCACGACATTATTGGTGTGACTTTCGAATTCTAACCTGAAGGCGTACACGAGTCGTTCCCCGGTGGGTGAAGTAATTACTACTCCAATACATGCCCCATCGTTGTTAGATGACCCATCAACAAACACTTCCCACCTTTTTGAGTTGGTAGGATTGATGATGCTTCCGGGGTCATCTTTGCCAGTCTCCACTTCCGGAATGTCGTCTATCTCTGCTTCATTGTACGCGGGGAAGTCTGCTAAAAAATCAGCCAGGACTTGAGATTTTTGGGCTGTTCTTGGTTCATAAATGATGTCGAATTGCTATTCTTCCTACCTTGTTAGGGCCTCTGAGTATAGCTTCTAGCGGGGCCTTAGTGGGTACCCGAACATAGTGCGGTAGGAAATAGGTCCTCAGTTTCTGAGTGGCAAATACCAACGCCAATATTAATTGTTCAATTTTTGTGTACCTTCTTTCGGCCTCGTTGAGTGTTTTGCTGACGTAGTATATTGGTTGCTCAGTTTTCTCTTGTGTGCGCACGAGTACCGCACTGACTGCGTTTTCTGTGGCTGCAATGTATAAGGTGAGGACTTCTCCTGGCGTTGGTTTTTGCAGGATAGGTATCATGGCCAGATACTCCTTGATTTTCTGAAAGGCCGCCTCACATTTCTCTGTCCATGTGAATTTACTTTCCTTCTTGAGTGTATCAAAGAAAGGCTTACACTTGTCGCTGGAGCGGGAAATAAACCTGCTTAGCGCTGCCAAGCTTCCATTGAGTTTCTGAACCTCTTTAAGACTTCTTGGCGACGGCATCCCTGTGATAGCTTGGATCTTTGCCGGGTCGACTTCAATTCCTCGCTTGGTGACTAGATATCCCAGAAATTTTCCCGATGTCACGCCAAAGGTGCACTTGTCGGGGTTCACCTTCATATTGTTTTCCCGCAGGACATCAAAAATTTCTCGTATATCTTTCAGATGATCCTGAGCGAGCTTGCTTTTTACCAATAGATCATCAACGTACACTTCAAGATTATGCCCTATAAACTTCTTGAAAATTGTGTCAACTAAACTTTGATAGGTTGCTCCTGCGTTTTTTAGTCCGAACGGCATCCGAGTGTAGCAATATAGCCCCCTTGGTGTGAAGAATGCTGTGTGCTCTTGATCTTCCTCTGCGAGGGATATTTGATTGTATCCCGAATACCCGTCGTTGAATGACATAAGCTCGTGGCCCGTCGTGGCATCCACCAGTTGATCTATACTTGGCAGGGGATAACTATCCTTTGGGCAAGCCTTATTGAGGTTGGTGAAATCTATGCAGATTCGTACACCCCCATTCTTTTTTGGGACGATTACCATGTTCGAAAATCCAGGTCGGGTATTTGACCCGTCTGATAAATCCTGCGTCTAATAACTTTTTGAGCTCCTTTTCTACAGCCGCATGATATTCAGGTGCGATTTTGCGTTGTCTTTGTCGATAGGGAACGGTTCCTGGCTTAATGGCGAGCTTATGGCAGGCTAGCTTCGGATCGATTCCCGGCATGTCTCCCATTTTCCAGGCGAATACATCCTTGTATTCAATCAACAGTTGGTGCAGTTCACGCTCCTGGTCTGTACTTAGGAGCGTCCCGATCTTGATCATCTTCGGGTTTCCCATAGTGCCTATGTCTACTTCCTTGGTCGCCTCCAACGCTGAAAACGTTGGTTTTGGAGTTCCCAAGACGGGAACATTCTTTAATTGCTATTTGGTAGTGTCCATAGGTTCGGTAACCTCGGTTTTTGCTACCATGACCTCGGTTGATGTGCCTGCTTCCGATGGTATGTCCGCTAGACTTTTGCCCGCTGTATCTATGAGGTACTGTTCCAACTTTTTTGCTTCGAGTTCAGCCCTTCTTCTCTTCCTTTGATTGGCCTGACTGGTCATCCTTTCTTCGTTTAAGCTTACCTCCATGGCTTGACAGGCTCTGGCCAGCATCTGATCTCCTTTGATCTCAATTTCCCCTCTTGGAGTCGGGAATCTGAGGTGCTGATGGTATGATGATGCCGTCCCACGCAATTTATGATCCCAATAACGTCCAATGATGGCGTTGTACGGAGAATGTGCATCTAGAACACTGAACAGTTATAGGTCCCGCTCTAACCGCTAGGGTGATGTCCCCCTTGGGCTTTGACGTCGACCCGTTGAACCCGTAGATTGTGTAGGGGGACGTCACCAGTATGTCGTCGGGGAACCCCATCTTTTTGAAGGCTTCATAATACAACACGTTCAACGAGCTTCCACTGTCCATAAGGATTCTGGTGACGTTCCATTCTGTGTCTCCCGGTGTTGCTCCATCCAGTCTTCCTAGAGGTAAAGTCAGCACGAGCGGATCGTTGTGGATCTCCACCTCCTGGTCAACGTCCTTGGCTGAGAATGTGAGGGGGGTTGCCATCCATTCTTCCCAGTCGTTTTCCATGGTTACCCCGTCAACCTTAAATACTTCATGGCTGTTCACAATCTTCTTGCATCGTGCATTAATATCGTGGATTAACTCTGGCGGGTGCCATTCTGAGTGAGAGATGGTGTTAACGATCTTTGCGCCCTGAGGGAGTTGTACTGTCTTGTTGTGCAATGGAGGTGGTGGTAACATGAGGTATTCTTGGAGTTGCCCTTCATCAATCATCCTCTGAATTTGCACTTTGAGAGCTCTGCATCTAGCTGTAGTATGCCCATAGTATGCATGATATTCGCAGTAGTCCTTTGACTGGGTATGTCCCTCGGGTTGCCTTCCCTTGTACCACGGCCAGCTGAAATCTACTCTTCCCCCAATTTCTTTGAGTATTTGCGCCTCTGGCTTATTCAGACGGGTGAAGACTCTGTCTTCCTGGCGAATCCTTTTGTCATCCCGCCTGTCATTCCATTGTGGGGATCGCTTATCTCCCTGTCGCTGATCATATCGGGGCGTAGTCGGTTGTGCCGCCGGTTCGCTCCTTGCATTTGGTGGGGCGACTTCCGTGGAGTTGGCTCTTTGTCCCGCTTCTGATCCCCGGTGGTGACCTCTGGAATTCTCCCTTTGGACCTCCTCAAGTCGTATGAAGCGTTCTTGTATCAATCTTAGCTCTGCGATGGTGCTTGGATGCCTAAGTTGAAGTTCTGTAAATAAGAGAGATCCCTTTGGTAACCCGCTCTTGTAGGTCCCGATTGCTACTTCTGGGGGGACACTTCCTATCGCCAAACATAACCGATGCCACCTGTCAGTGTAATCTCTGGTGCTTTCTTTAGGTTTCATATCTAGTACGAACAACTTTTCCATTTCTACTTTGGTTGCTATGTTGTACACGTAAGCCTCCACGAAATTCTTGGAGAGATGGGCAAAAGACCCGATGGTATTGGTAGGGAGATTATCGAACCATTGTAATGCCGAGCCTTTTAGGCTTGAAGGGAAGAACTTGCACATGATAACTTGATCGAACTTCCACTTAGCCAGTGTCCTGGTGTAGTATTTCAGGTGTGCTGCTGGGTCCCCGCTACCGTCAAAGCATTCGAAGGCGGGTAAGGTGCATTTGGGCTGGATTCTTCCTTTGGCGATGGCTGGGACGAAAGGTGATATGTGAGCTCCCCTTATTGCTTCCTCCAGTCGTTCGTGACCTTGACTACTTTGCAACGTCTTCATTTCTTTCAATTGTTCCCTTAATTGATCATGTTGTTGTCGTACCCAGAGAATTTCTTCATGGATGCTACTTTTATGGCCTTATGCGGGTATGCACGCATCTTGCCGAATCCGCCCTCCTGGTACTTTTGCCGGGGTGTAAATCGAACCCTCAGAATCTCCCATGTGACTCTGGTGTCTTGTATTCGCTTCCCGTTTCTCAGAGGCCGCTACAATTTTCTTTTCTGCATTCGGTCTGGGTTCTGTATGGGAGTTAGCTTCATCATCTAGCTGTACCATGGGGGTGAGTCGGGTCACCTTAGCTTTAAGCTTCACGTTTTCTTCGGCTAGTATTTTCAAGGCTTGTGTGTATTCTCGGTTTTGTCCTGTCTGGGCCGCACGTCTTTCGCTGCTTCCTCCGTCGTTGGAAGGATTTTGCTTATCTGGCTTTGTTGTTACGTGTGCTTCCATCTCCTCCAATTGTCGTCTCTGGTCCATGAATATTTCCCGAAATCCTGCAGCGAGTGTGTTAGTTGCCTTCGGGTTGTACTGGGGGATTTCGCCCGCATATGTTCTGCTTTGGCGTGCTTTTGTGATGTCTTTAGCGTTAGATTCCGCTACTCTCTCTGCTCGCCTCTGCTCATGGATGCATGCTTCCTCTTCTGCGGCTGCTACTGCTGCTGCAGCTATGGTGGCTGCGGTGTTCTTATGGATCTGGCTTTGTACAACGTGGGTTGGATGGTGAGATACATCTTCTCTGTTGGATTGCGATCTGGTTTTCCGTGGCGAGATTCCAGCAGCTGATTGTTCCGCATTTGTTTTGCTTTTTTGAACAATAGTTTGGCTGGCTGCACCTCCATCGGGCTGGGACACTGCAGGTCTTATCAAATCTCCTTCTTTCGCTTGTATTTGCTGTGTGGCTTTCATTTTTGGTATTTCCTTATCCATCTGCTTCTGCAAGAAATAAGATCAAGAAAACAAAAAGAGTATAGAGTCTGATGTTGTTGCAGCGATCAGTTCGTGTGAGCTGAGGTGATCATGCCGTGTTTCCACTAGGAAGAATAAATTCTTTCACTCAGGTCCCTGTTTCTAGCGCCAGTGTAACAACCAAGGATCCGATTTTGTATCAGACGGTTATCACTTCACAACTATCTTACTTTTTTAGGTAGGTAGGTTGGATTGAGAGGATTTGGGTACACCAAAAGATAACAAGGTAATAAGAGACACAAGATTTTTACGAGGTTCGGCACATAATGTGCTTTACATCCTCGGTTCCCCCATTACTAGGAGATTTCACTATGTGCTTTCGGTTACAAAGATTGTTGCTTTACAATTAAGGATTGATGAATCTTAATTCACTTTGATGTTCACTCACAAACTAAGGTTTTTTCCCTCTTTTTTCTCTCTACATTTGTCATGCCTTATCTACTAATACTAGCTTTCCTTTTATAGCAGTTTGGCCTGGGTGTGTTTTGGAGGTGACTCATCTCCTTAGCCTTGTGTGGCAATCTCATCGCTTTGCCCCGCTCATGTTCCAAGGATGCATGGTTGCCACGTACGTGCTATCCCGCTTGAGTAGCCGGGCCCTTTGCTTTGCATGGCTGACACCTGCTCCTTCTGCAGATTTGGTTGTGAGTTATCCTTCATCAAAGTGTGTTCCGCCCGCTCCAAACTTCGGGTGGTCTTTTTGCATGGTCACCACGTGCCCCTACCTATGTTTAGGTAGCTAGTGAGCTGTCTTTACTTTCCCGTTCTATCGGTCGGGCAGCCTCCCTGCATGGTCACCACGTGCCCCTTACTTTCCCGCTTATGATCATCGGGCAATCTTCTTGCATGGTGACCACGTGTCTCTACCTGTGCTAGGTTGGTTACAAGCTGTCCTTGCTTTCCCGCTTGTGGCTGTCGGGCAGTTGCAATCCCTTATGTGCCCCGCTCCACGTGTCTCCAGTATTTCTGGCTTACACCGTCCGGTGAATGACACGTCCTTCTCATGTCTTTGGAATCGTGTGCGCCTTTTGACCTTGTTGACTTGATCTGGGCCCTTGATCTGGCTTGTGGATCTGTCTCGGATTGGCTTCACAACTTCCTGCTCTATCTTCTTATCTTGCCCCTGACCTTGAAGATGCTGCCACGTGGATGGCGAATATCTGATGTTTACAGTTGCCCCTTTTCTTTGCACGTTCTACTAGGGTAGGATGGGAAAGAAAATACCCACGACTCTTCAGTTATGCTCCTTGATTGTGGTGACAGTTGCAAAAAGCGGCTATAATCTAGGAATTTATTGATTATATCTTTTGGTCTTCCTCGTACCCTATAAATACCTTTCTTCTTTCTTTTCTTCTTACTTTTGTTTTACTTTTCTGTCTCTGTCACTCGCTTTCTTCATCTCCCAAAAACTCTCTTTCCTTTGCCTTCCAATCGTTTTCTTCCGGTAAGTTTGATATATTTTCTTCTCGTTCTTTGTCTTTTGCTGCTTTATGATGATCATAGTTTAAGAGCACTGATTCTTTCAAAATATATGTATATTTGCCCCTGCTCTTAAACTATGATCATAACTCTTGCTGTCGTTTGATCTTCTGTTGTGGGTTTACTTCTTCTTTGTCATGGCTTTTCCTTTGCTCTCATCGCTCGTTTGGGGTGATATTTTGCCTTGCCTGATTCTTTGTTCTGTCTTGTTTGATTCTCTGCCCCATTCTGTTTGTTTCTTCACTGTTCTTGATTTGTAATTCTCTGACTCACTTCTGCTGTGTACAAATGACAGGTTCTGAAAGAAGAAGTCATGACCATGATCGATCTCCTCATGATCGGGGTAGGGACAAAAATCGTGGTCGGGAAAAGAGTCACGATCGGGAACGGTCTCCCCATGCTGCAGATGATAGATCTAGGAAGTCCTCTCGTCGGGATCAAGAACGTCCGACCCATCAGAGCTCTTCTAGGCAACACCGGCCGAGTGAGCTTGATTCTTCTAGCCAAGGCCGTTCAAAAGCTCCAGGTTCCGTTAGTGGCTCAAAGCATCCCGCTGATGAAATGACTGTAGTGCCACCTCTCAACCCTCCAGTGCTCAAGGCCCCACCAAAGAACTACATGCGTCCAGGGGATAGCTGGAAACCTTTGGACTTGGAAGATTTTAAAGCCCGCCATGGCCTTCAGAATTTTGAAGTAAAATTTTTTGGTGATGGTGATGATCTGACCTATGACATGATCAACAATTATCGTTATGATCACATGCATTGTTTGACAATCGTCGGGCAGATCGAGAGTGGTATGCCCCTTCCTTTGTATCGCCCCGATAACACTTTTGTGATGGATCTCCTTGCTTCTCGTAATGAAGCTAAGTCCTCTGCTACCCATCCTGCGGTTGTGTATAATGGAAATTGGTGGCGTATCGTGACTGAGTGTGATTTGCGCCGTCGTGGCCAGACTGGTGTTGCCTGGTCTCCTTTTAACCCTGACGATCGCGAGATCTATACTGTTTCAAACTTCAATGCCACATACAAGGATTACATGAATCCTTCGAATCGTAAAAAATGGAGTGTTGGTCCCGCTCGTGCCAAGTCTATAGGTCGAGGATACCGAATGTTGCTTGAAGACGTTGATATTAGTAAGCTGAAGCATGTTCCTGGTACTGAAGGTACCACCAATCCCATTGCCATACCGAAAGAGCAACTCATCAGGGATGACCATGATTTCAAGTGGTTCCGTACCCCGATCGAGATTATTGGTCCTTGGGCCTGGGGATGGTCATCCACTCAACCTAATGTGGCTCTTCGCACCGCTCCCCCCGGATATCAGCATTATTGTCCTTGGCAGATGAACTGGAACCTCTTTCCCAGGGGTTATGATCAAGAAGAACAGTATGACATGTCTGGGCGAAAAAACAATGTGCGGGTTATCTACTCCCATGCTTGTCCTTATGGTATGATTATTTCCCCCTAACGTGCTCATTGTTTTTTTATGGAACAGGTTAGCAAGCGCCAAAAGACATCGAGAGAATCCTCTGCTGCAGTTCCTGGTGGTGAGGATGTAGGCGGGGAGGATGAGTCGGATGAGGAGTCTGAGGATGATGCTTCTCCTTTTCGTGATATTGATCCCGAAGATCGCATTCCTTTGAGCCAAGTGTTTGGTGGTGTAGGGGGTGAAAACGTTGAGGTATTTCAATCTGGGTTGCCTGAATTGGGTGACTTAGAATCTGGTGGGGGTGGGTCTTTTTCTTTTGGTCACCAAGCGTCTGAATCTTCTGGCAACGAATCTAACCCTCAATCGGGGCAGGTGGCTACTGGAGATGCATCTATGTTACCACCGCTGTCTCCTTTGTTTGCGGATGATTGGCTGGACGAGATCGGGCAGGACGCTGGTTCAAAGGATCCCCAGAACATTCCATCGGGCCTTGGACCATCGGGTTCTTCATCTCATCTGGTAAGTTCTTCAGTTGAAAAAGGGAAGCAAGTGTTGGTTGATCTGTCCCAGCTGGATAGTCGGAATATTGATGAGGCGCTAAAGTGGGCCCGCTCGAAGAATTTGTTGAACGTTCCTTTCGGTAGTCCTGGTGTTGCCGGGGAGTCTCCCTTGGATGCTCAAGTGCGGGACAAGATGCGGATGCATAGCTATGAGTCCGTCAGAGATGCATTTTTGGCGCCTGAACGCTTGGAAAGGCCTGTCATTCCTGCCCCAGTACTATCGTATGGAGAGATGACCAAGTTGGTGGAGAGCCAGGCTTATCATCTGCCTCAAGCCGCCCTTACTGCGGTATGTATCTTTTGCGAATTGATTGTATACTTTGATTGTATTTCTGAATGGCGTTTTACCCCGCAGGTAGCTGAGCATCAACAGTACTTGTTTGAGCTGTACTTGCTTCAGAAGTTGCTTGCTGCCAAATTTGAAGCTTTGTATTCCAAGGCTGATGGAGATCTGGTAACACAGAATGAAGAGCTGGTCGGGCTGCGGCAAGAAAATCTGGAGTTGAAGGGGGAGATTGAAAGACTCAAGGGGGACTTGCAGAAGCGGGCTCCAGATGCCAAAGGTTTGTTTCTCTTCGTGATGCTTAATTGTTTAGTTGACTGCCGTTTTCTGAAACTAGCCCTTGTGGTGGTTAGCCGTCGATTCCGGGTCTGGGTCAAAAAGCGTTGTGCTGAGTTTGAGGCAAGAGTTGACAACGATCAAATTGCGGTGGAATGAACAAATGGACAAAGG
>JAJJMA010328868.1:0-31162 GCA_023529015.1 Papaver nudicaule
GCGGATTACCGATAAACAGACCGAGGACCGAACATCATGATGCTGAAGAACCCCGCGACGAAGTACCGACCGTTTACGCCCGTCAACCTGCCGAACCGCACGTGGCCGACGCGCACGATCACGCACGCGCCGATCTGGATGAGCACCGACCTGCGCGACGGCAACCAGGCGCTGTTCGAACCGATGGACGCGGCGCGCAAGATGCGGATGTTCAAGACGCTCGTTGCGATCGGCTTCAAGGAGATCGAGGTGGCGTTTCCGTCGGCGTCCGAAACCGATTTCAACTTCGTCCGTGAACTGATCGAAGGCGGCCACATTCCCGACGACGTGACGATCGAGGTGCTGACGCAGGCGCGCGACGACCTGATCGAGCGCACCTTCGAATCGCTGCGCGGCGCGAAGCGCGCGATCGTGCACCTGTACAACGCGACCGCGCCGGAATTCCGCAAGATCGTGTTCGGCCTCGACCGCGACGGCGTGAAGCAGCTCGCCGTGAACGCGGCGCGCACGATCAAGCGCTGCGCCGATGCGGCGACCGACACGCAGTTCACGCTGCAATACAGCCCGGAAACGTTTACGGCCACCGAGCTCGACTTCGCGAAGGAAGTCTGCGACGCCGTGTTCGACGTGTGGCAGCCGACGCCCGAGCGCAAGTCGATCGTGAACCTGCCGGCGACCGTCGAAATCGGCACGCCGAACTTCTATGCGGACCAGATCGAATGGATGCACCGCAACCTCGCGCGACGCGATTCGCTGATCCTGTCCGTGCATCCGCACAACGACCGCGGCACCGCGGTCGCGGCGGCCGAGCTCGCGGTGATGGCCGGTGCCGACCGGATCGAGGGCTGCCTGTTCGGCAACGGCGAACGCACCGGCAACGTCGATCTCGTCACGCTCGCGCTGAACCTGTACACGCAGGGCGTCGATCCGGGCCTCGATTTCTCGCAGATCAACGACGTCGCGCGCACGTCCGAGGAGTGCACGCAGTTGCCGATCCACCCGCGTCACCCGTATGTCGGCGATCTCGTGTTCACCGCGTTCTCCGGCTCGCACCAGGACGCGATCAAGAAGGGCTTCGCGGTGCAGCGCGCCGATGCCGTGTGGGAAATGCCGTACCTGCCGATCGATCCGAGCGACCTCGGCCGCACGTACGACTCGATCATTCGCGTGAACAGCCAGTCGGGCAAGGGCGGCATCGCGTACCTGCTCGAACAGGGTTATGGCGTGGCGCTGCCGCGTCGCCTGCAGGTCGATTTCAGCGCGGCCGTGCAGCGCCTGACCGACGACAGCGGGCACGAGGTGACGAGTGCGCAGATCTGGTCGCTGTTCCAGCAGGAGTACGTCGAAAGCGCTGCGCCGCTGCGCTATGTCGGCCATGAGCTGACCGAACGCGACGGTCGCGAAACGATCGTGCTGACCGCCGATGTGCACGGCGAGCGCCGCGTGCTGCGCGGCGAAGGCAACGGCCCGCTCGACGCGCTGATGCACGCGCTGCGCACGCCGCTGCGAATTCAGCACTACGAGGAGCGCGCGCTGTCGCAGGGCGCCGATGCGAAGGCGATCGCGATCGCCGAGCTGGCCGGCGCGGGCGTGAGTGGCAGCGCATTCGGCGTGGGCGTCGACGCGAACCTGACGACCGCGTCGATTCGCGCGGTGATCAGCGGCGTCAACCGCGCGTATGCCCGCGCGGACGACGCGGCGCAGGCGACGTTCTTTGGCGTGCAGCCGGCGGTGCAGGCCGTCGCCTGAGCGGGGGCGGGGCCCGGGCGGCCTGACCCGCCCGGGCTTGTTTCAGGTTACGGCGTGCAGGCGCGCGCCGTCAGGGCAGCAGCCCGAGCATCGCGGCCTTGGTGGCCGCGTGCGTCTTGTTCATCGCGTCGAGCTTCACGACGGCGTTCTGCAGATGGAACTTCACCGTCCGCTCCGCGATCCCGAATATCTTGCCGATCTCGTAAGCGGTCTTGCCATCGGCCGTCCAGGCCAGCACCTCGCGTTCGCGCAGCGTCAGTCCGCCGCCGGCCGGCGCGATCGGATCGGCGAGGCGCGGCATCAGGTACGCGTGCGCGGCATGCGCGAGGCTCGCGCACGGGGCGCGCAGCCGCGCGATCTCGTCCGCGTCGAGCGGCGTCGTATCGCGCACGAGCGTCAGCACGCCGAGGTTGCCGGCCCGGTCGTAGCCGCCGTGCGACCAGCCGAAGCGCATGCCGAAGCACGCCGCGTCGTGCCAGAACGCGGCGTCGCCCGGTTCGTCGAACGCATTCCAGACGACCGGCCGCGGCTGGCTCGCCACCCGCTGCAGGATCGGGTCTAGGGTGACGTACCCGAATTTCACATAGCGGTGTTCCCATTCGCGTGGATGATTGCCGATGATCTGCATGTCGGGCCGGGCGAGCGGCAGCGTGCGCCGCAAGCCGTACACGCAATACCGGAACCCGAGCGCGGCCGCGGCCGCGGCGATGGGCGGGAACGCGGCTTCCGCCGTGGGCGCGCGTTGTAGCGCGTCGAAACAGTCGTGCAGTGTCGTCAGGTCCATCGGGTGTTCCTCGTCGGTGTGGACGGACCGTGCATTGCGGTCCGTGCGTATCCTGTTCAAAAGGACAGTTTTGGGGCGAAGCCGACGCCGGTTTAATGGCGGCTGTTCGCATCACGAGCCCGCTCGCGCGGGCGCCTGTCCCTGTCGTTTCACGTGTTGCGGTACACCTCCGGTTTCGTATCAGGACGATCGATCATGACCAGCGTTCAAGACGTGCCTCTCCTCGCGCGCGCCGGTGCGCGCGCGTTCGCCTTCGGCGGGATCCGCGCGATCGAACCGCCCTGCGCGTCGGCCCCCGCCCGCGCATTCGCTCACGAGTATGCACCGCACGCGCATCAGGCTGGCCAACTGTTGTTTACGACGCGCGGCGTGCTGGTGCTCGATGTCGAAGGCCAGCGCTGGATCACGCCGCCGCTGCGCGCGATCTGGATTCCGGCGCGCACCGTCCATGCGATGCGCGTGGCCGACGACGTGCAGCTCTGCTCGCTTTATCTCGGCGACGCGCTCGGCGCGCGGCTGCCGGCCACGCTGTGCGCGATGGCGGTGTCGCCGTTGTTGCGCGAGCTCGCCACGCGCGTCTCGTATGCATTCGACTGCAGCCTCGACCACGACCCGCTCGCGCGCCTGTGCGCCGACGAACTGCACGAGCTCGCGCAGACGCCGCTCACCTTGCCGCTGCCGCGCGACCGGCGCCTGCTGAAGCTGTGCGAGCGGTTGCAGCGCGAGCCGCACTGCGAGTTGCCGCTCGACACGCTCGCGCGCGACGCCGCGCTGAGCCCGCGCCACCTCGCGCGCCTGTTCCGCAACGAGACCGGCATGAGCGTCGCCGCGTGGCGCCAGCAACTGCGGCTGTCGATGTCGCTCGCGTTGCTGGCGAGCGGCATGCCCGTCACGCAGGCCGCGCACCAGGTCGGCTATCGCAGCCCGACCACGTATGCGGCCACCTTCAAGCGCGCGTTCGGCGTCACGCCGAGCCAGTACCTCGCGGCGGCGGAAGCGGCGGCGCGCTGAGCGCCACCGCTGCCGTTACCGCGCTCAGCGTTCAGCGTGCGGTCGGGCGCGGCACCACCTCGAACGCATGCTGGACCGCGTGCACGATCCGGTCGACATCCTCGCGCCCGATCACGAGCGGCGGCGCGATCGCGAGCCGGTTGCCGAGCGAGCGGATCAGCACGCCCGCGTCGCGCGTTGCATCGGCGAGCGCGGCCGCATAACCGTCCGACGGATCGATCGACTCGCGCGTCGCCTTGTCCTTCACGAGGTCGATGCCGACGAGCAGGCCCTTGCCGCGCACGTCGCCGACGGCCGGATAGCGGTCGACGAGCGGCTGCAGCCGCTCGAGCAGGTACGCGCCTTCGCGCGCCGCGTTGCCGGCGAGATCCTCGTCGACGATGATCTGCAGGTTCGCGAGCGCGGCCGCGCAGACGATCGGGTGGCCCGAGTAAGTGTAGCCGTGCATCAGCGTGCCGATGCCGCCCGGGTTGGCCGCGAACGCGTTCTCGATCCGGCGGTTGACGACGGTCGCGCCGAGCGGCAGGTAACCCGACGACACGCCCTTCGCCAGGCACATGATGTCCGGCGCGACCCCCCAGCCGCGGCTGCCGAACGCCGCGCCGGTCCGGCCGAAGCCCGTCACGACCTCGTCGGCGATCAGCAGCACGCCGTGGCGGTCGCACACCTCGCGCACGAGCGGCCAGTAGTTCGCGGGGGGCACGATGATGCCGCCGGTCGCCTGCACCGGCTCGGCGATGAAGGCGGCCACGGTATCGGGCCCCTGGAACAGGATCTCGCGCTCGACGAGCGACGCGCACAGCCGGCCGAGTTCCTCGGGGTCGTGCGTGAACGGGTTGCGGTAGATCCACGGCGTTTCGACGTGGAAGCAGCCGGCGAGCGTCGGCTCGTAGTTGCGCCGGTAGACGGTGTTGCCGGTGACGGAGCTGCCGCCGAAGTGCGAGCCGTGATAGGCCTGGCGCAGGGCGATGAACTTGGTGCGCTCGGGCTGCCCGGACACCTTCCAGTACTGACGCGCGATCATCAGCGCGGCCTCGACGGCGTCCGAGCCGCCGGAGCCGAAGATCACGCGGCTCATGTCCTCGGGCTGCAGCATGCCGACCAGGCGCGCCGACAGCTCTTCCGCGCGCGGATGGCTGAACCCGGCGAACACCGGGTGATATTCGAGCTCGTCGAGCTGGCGGACGATGGCTTCCTTGATCTCCGGCCGGCCGTGGCCGACGTACACGTTGAACAGCGACGCGACCGCGTCGAGGTACGGCCGGCCGGTGTCGTCATACAGGTAGCAGCCTTCGCCGCGCGTGATGCGTATCGGTGAGCGCGAAGCAGCGAGCGGATGTTGCCGGGGATGCCAGAAGCGCGATTCCGAATAGGACATGAAAGGACTCCATAGTGATTCGGGTTGGACGGGGCAACACGGGGATGCAGGTGAGGCTCAGCCGGCGAGCGCGGCCGGTTGAAGGTCGAGCCGGCTTTCGAGCGCGCCGAGCGTGGCGAACGGTTCGTCGAGCGCGACGCGCATGAAGGTCAGGAACCGTTCGACGTGGGTGTTCAGCGCGTCGCGGCTGTAGTACTGCGGGCTCGCGTCGAAGTCGAAGCGCAGCGGCTCGCCGTTGCGGCGGTCGGTCAGGTTCACCATCAGGTCGTCGGTGGTGCCGACGGACAGGTTGTGCGACGTCGTGCGGCAGTCGCCGAAGCGCAGGTCGTAGTCGAACGCCATGATGTTGATCTCGGGGCCGAACACACCCTGGCCGTTGTCGAGCGACGTCAGCTCGCGGTGCAGGTCGCCCATCCGGTAGCGCTGGTGCTGGCGCAGCGCGGTCATCTCGCGGTTCGCCTGGCGGCACAGATCGTCGAGCGTGTGGCCCGGCTCGACGTGCAGGCGCAGCGGCAGCATGTTCGCGCACTGGCTCGGCGTGCGGCGTTCGCGCGCCGACGTGCGCGCCATCGCGGCGACCGACAGCACGACGTCGTGCGCGCCGGTGTTCAGGTACAGGTACGCGGCGCTCAGCGCGGTGACGAGCCGCGGCACCGTCGACGCGAACAGCCGTTTGGCGGCGTCCTCGATGCGTGCGCTCTCGTGCGCCGTCGCGATGCGCGTCTCGCGCAGGTCGGGCCCGTCGTCGCGCTCGGCGAAGTGCGCGGGGCCGGCGAGCGTGACCGTGCGCGGCTGGTCCGCGAAGCGTTCGAGCCAGTAGCGGCGGTCGTGCGCGAACTGTTCGGACGCACGATACGCGTCCTCGTCCAGCTGCAGCTCGGCCAGCGATGCGAAGCGCGCGGGCGGCGCCGTGGCACCCGCCGCGAACGCGCTGTACAGCTCGGCGGTGCGCACGGCGATCAGGCTGCCCGAGTAGCCGTCGACCAGGATGTGCGCGTAGCCCTGGTACCAGTAGTAGTGCTCGGGCGCGAGGCGGTACAGCGTGTGGCGGAAGAACGGCCCGCGCGCAAGCTCGATCGCGCCCGTGCAGTGCGCGCGCATGCCGGCGAGCGCGATGGCGTGCGCGTCGGCCGTGCCGGCGAGGTCCACGTATTCGAGCGTCCAGTCGTCGGCGATCGCGGCGTCGAGCACGCGCACGGGCGTGTCGCCGTGCAGGACGATATGCGTCGTGTGCAGCGTCTGCGCCTCGCGGATCACCTGCCGCAGCGCGCGCTCGAATGCACCGGTGTCGAGCGCGCCGCGAATCTCCAGATACTCGGCCGCATAGATATGCGTCGACGGGACGGGATACGCGAGCGCGGCCTCCCAGAAATCGCGCTGCGGCGCGGACAGCGGCAATTGATGCGTCGAATCGGTCACGTCGTTCTCCTGGAAACCTTATTCCGGTGGATGAATTAAATGCGCGTATTTGTTTAATAAAAAATACATATTCGCATCGTGCATTTCATTTTTGATGAATCGCAATTCTTATCCTAGACAGCCCGATTTGCGGCTGTCAATTCCGGTCGGTTTCGCTGGTAATCCGGCAAAGCCTTGCCGGTAAAGGAGGTCGTGGGATTGTGAGCGGTCTAGTCCGGAAAGAATATGAGAATGTCCGTTTTGAATAGGCGGCAAATTATCAACTTATTTAGCATCGACGCCTGAAATTGCTGCGCAGGCCGAAAACGGCATGTGGGCAATTCGCCGGAAGGGTTTCCGGCGACGGAAGCCGGCGCGGTCGGCTGGCGCGAGCGGACATCACAAGGAGAGTGCCGTGAATCAACTGGAAGGGCTGGAGCGAAAAATCGGCGAGCAGCACGAGCGGCTCGCGCATCATCCGGTGTTCGGATCGATCCGCACCATCGACGAGCTGCGCGTGTTCATGGAATGGCACGTGTTCGCCGTGTGGGATTTCATGTCGCTCGTGAAGCGGCTGCAGCTGGACCTGACGACCGTCGCGGTGCCGTGGGTCGCGCCGCGCAACGCGAACGCATCGCGCCTGATCAACGAGATCGTGCTCGGCGAGGAATCGGACGAAACGCCGAACGGCCACATGAGCCATTACGACCTGTACCTGCACGCGATGCGCGATGTCGGTGCGTCGACGTCGCGCATCGAGGAAATGGTGTCGCTGGTGCGCTCGGGCTTCTCGGTGTCCGCCGCGCTGAAAGCCGTCGATGCGCCGGAGCCGGTGATCCGCTTCGTCGAGGCGACGATGGCCGCGTGCACGTCGGGCGCGACGCACCAGGTGCTGGGCAATTTCTTCTACGGCCGCGAGAACGTGATTCCCGACATGTTCCGCACGCTGCTCGACGAATGGAAGATCGAGCGCGCGTCGATCCCGCTGCTCGTGTATTACCTCGACCGTCACATCGAAGTCGATTCGGGCGAGCACGGGCCGGCGGCGCGCGCGATGATTCGCGAGGCGGCCGACGGCGACGCGGCGAAGCTCGAGGAAGCGCTGCAGGCCGGGCTCGATGCGATCGACGAGCGGATGCGGCTGTGGGACGGGCTGCTCGCGCATCTCGGCCAGACCCGCAACGTGGTGCCGGCATGAACGCGCGCGGGCTGTCCGAGCGCATCGTCGATTTCGCGGCGCTCGACTGGGAGCATCCGCCGGCCTTCGACGATGGCATCGACCAGGTCGTGCTCGTCGATACGCTGGACGAGCACGCGAAGCGCGGCATCCGGACGCGGATCGTGCGGTTCGATCCCGGCGCGGGCACGCGCGTGCCGTTCCTGCACGACTACCACGAGGAAGTGCACCTGATCGACGGCGACCAGAGCCTGGTCGACGTCGCGACGCGCGAGTATCGCGCGACCTATCGGGAAGGCAGCTACTTCGTGCGTCCGGCCGGCACGCCGCATGGCCCGTTCCGCAGCGACGCAGGCTGCCTGCTGCTCGAAATCCACTACTACGGTTCCCCGGAGGGCACGCGATGACGACCGCCGTGACATACGTGAGCCACGTCGACCGCTGGGAGGCGCGCGCGACCGTGCGATCGCGCCCGCGGCGGATCGTCGAGGACGACGAACTGCGCTACTACCCGCTCGAACGCCAGCCGCTGTGCGCGCACCCGGCGATCGTCGACGCGGGCGACGCGGTGCGCGACTTCGTGCTGCTGCAGAGCTTCTACAAGTACATCCAGGACGTGATCATCTTCGAGACGGAGATCGTCAACACGACCGCGTTGCGGATCGCGCGCGGCCGCTTCGCGCACCCGTTCCCGTTCGCGTGCCGGCAGGACGCGATGACCGTCGTGATCGACGAGGACTACCACGCGTACGTCGCGATGGACTACCTGCGGCAGGTCGAGGAGGCCACCGGCATCGCGCCGCTGCCGCCGAACAGCGAGATCGAGCTGTCGCGCGCGATTCCGCGCGCGGTCGAGCGGGTCGGCGCGCAGTACCGCGACGGCATGGAGTTGCTGTGCGTCGCGATCTCGGAGAACACGGTCACGGCGGAAGTGGCGGCGTTTTCGCGCGACGCGACGCTGAAGCGCTCGGTGAAGGGCGTGATGGCCGATCACCTCGCGGACGAAGGCCGTCACTCGGCGTTCTGGATCAATCTCGTGAAGTTGTACTGGTCGGAGATCGACGAACCCGCGCGGCTGGCGCTCGGCGAAGGGCTGCCGTGCTTCCTGCGCGAATACCTGAGCGCGGATCTGCAGCTGCAGTTCGATCGCCGCCTGATCGACGCGCTCGATCTCCCGGCCACCGAGCGCGCGCGGATCGCGGACGACATGGTCGGCGCGTATCCGATCACGAGCCAGCATCCGATGATCGTCAACATCCGGCAGTTCTTCCGGATGAGCGGCCTGCTCGACCACGCGCCGACCCGCGCGGCCTTGTCCGACTACCTGTGAGTCACGTCGATGAAAGCGATCATCATTGCGATCGGCGGCCAGACCCGTCTCGCTGCACGGCTGGCGGCCGAACTCGAGGCGACCGGCCATACAGTCTGTATCGCCGACGGACGCGACGGCCCGTTGCGCGACGCGGCCGATGCGCTGCTGTTGCCGGTGCCGGCGCCTGACACGTTGTGCAACACGGCCGAGTGGTCGATCGTCTGCGGAGCGCCGGACCCCGCGGTGCACTGCGCACAGGCACGGCCGCTGCGTTGCGAGATCGTCGCCGATGCGTTTCCGCCGCGCGAGGTACGCGTGGCGTGGCTGGCGGACGCGGCGCCGGGCGACACGCGTGTGCTGGCCGACGCGACGCTCGCGTTCGGCGCGGCGCTCAACGGTGCCGATCTCGCGGACGAGATCGCCGCGTGCGCGGTCGACCTGATGCACGAAGTCGCGAACGGGATCGCGCGCGAGCTGGGCGATCCGCTCGACGCGCCGCACGCGACGCCGCCCGGGCCGGCCGACATCGTGCTCGATCTCGAGCGACTGGCCGGCTGGCACGCGTCGAACGACACGGCTGCGTCCTGGCCGTGCGAACCGTCGCTGCCGGAACTCGTGTCGCGCGCGGCGGCCGCTTCGCCGGACGCTTGTGCGCTCGTCGCGGCCGACGGCTCGCTGACCTATCGCGAACTCGTCGCCCGCGCCCGCGGCGTCGCCGCGCGCATCGCCGCGCGGCCTGCCGCGCCGCGCGTGGTCGCCGTGCGGCTCGACAAGGGCGTCGCGCTGTATCCGGCGATCGTCGGCGTGCTGGGCGCCGGCGCGACCTGCGTGCCGCTCGATCCCGCGTTTCCGCCCGAGCGCGCCCGCACGATCCTGCGCGAATCCGGTGCGCAGGCGCTCGTCGTCGGCGGTGCGGTCGATCCGGCGCTGCTCGACGGGCTCGACCTCGACGTGATCGACTGCGGCACGCATCCGCAGACGGACGCCGCGGCCGATACGCCAGCCGCGTGGCCGCTCGAACGCGATCCCGGCCGCGCTGCACGCTGCGCGATCGCGATCTACACGTCGGGTTCGACCGGCGTGCCGAAGGGCGTGATGCTGTCGCACCGGAACATCGTGCAGTTCTGCCACTGGTATCGCGCACACGTGTCGCTCGATGCGTCGTCGCGCGTGCTGCAGTTCTCGACGGTCGCGTTCGATGCATCGTTGCTCGACATGTTTCCGACCTGGCTCGCCGGCGCGACGCTGGTCGCGCCGAGCGAAGCGCAGCGCCGCGAACTCGATGCGCTTGCGGCGCTCGTCGCCGACGCGCGCATCACGCACGCGTTCCTGCCGCCCGCGCTGCTCGCGGCGCTGCCGGACTGCGACTGGCCCGCGCTCGCGCATCTCGTCACGGGCGGCGACGTGTGCGATCCCGACACGATCGCGCGCTGGAGCGCGAACCGGCGGCTGCACAACATTTACGGGCCGACCGAATGCACGGTGCTCGCGACGACGGGTGAGCTGCGCGCCGGCGACAGCAACCGGCGCATCGGCCGGCCGATCGCGAACGCGCGCTGCCATGTGCTCGCGGCAGACGGCCGCCCGGCGCTCACCGGCGAGGAAGGCGAGCTGTGCATCGCCGGCGCGGGCGTCGGGCTCGGCTACCTCGGCCGGCCCGACCTGAGCGCCGAGCGCTTCGTCGCCGATCCGGACGGCACGCCGGGTGCGACGATGTACCTGACGGGCGACATCGCCAGCTGGGAGCCTGACGGCACGCTGCGCTACGTGGGCCGCCGCGACGCACAACTGAAGATCCGCGGCTTTCGCGTCGAACCGGGCGAGATCGAGACGGCCGCGCTGGCGGCGGGGCTGTACCGCCAGTGCGCGGTGGTGCCCGACGAGCGCAAGCGCCTCCGGCTGTTTGCCGCGAAGCCGGTCGACGCGGCGGCGACCCCCGACGCGCTGCGCGCCGTGCTGGCGGCCACGCTGCCCGACTACATGGTGCCGTACGACGTGACGGCGCTCGACGTGCTGCCCGCGACCGCGAACGGCAAGATCGATCGCGCCGCGCTGGCACGCCTGCCGCTGTCGCGCGCGGGGGCCGACACGCGCGACGCGCCGCGCGGCGCGCTCGAAACGCGTCTCGCTGCGTTGTGGGCGACGCTGCTCGAGCTCGCGCCGGACGAGATCGGCCGCGACGCGTCGTTCTTCGAACTCGGCGGCCATTCGCTGCTGGTGTCGCGGCTGATGCTGGCGGTGAAGCGCGAACTGGGCGGCAACGCAGCGCTCGCGCGTTTCATGGAGCGGCCGACGGTCGCCGCGCTCGCCGCGCTGCTGACCGACGAGACGGTCGAGCGTGGCGCCAACGTGCCGCCGCGCGTGCATGAGGACCGCCGGCTGCCCGACGACGTGCGCCTGCCGGCCGGCCAGCCGGCGGGCGATGGCCCGGGCGCGGTGCTGCTGACCGGCGCGAACGGCTTCCTGGGCAGCTTCATCCTCAGCGAGCTGATCAGCCGCACGAACCAGGTCGTCTACTGCGTCGTGCGCGGCGACGACGACGCGAGCGTCCGGGGGCGGCTCGACGAGGCGGCGTTCGTCAACGGGCTCGGCCATCTGTGCGGGCATCCGCGCGTGCGGGTGCTGCGCGGCGATCTCGGCGCACCGCGCCTCGGGTTGCCGGACGCGCTGTGGCAAACGCTCGCGGCCGAGGTCGGCACGATCTATCACAACGGCGCACACGTGAATCACGTGTACGACTATCCGTACATGCACGCGGAGAACGTCGGCTCGACGCTCGAGCTGCTCCGCCTGTGCTGCAGCGGCCGCCGCAAGGCGCTGCACTTCGTATCGACGCTATCCGCGGCGAGCGCGACGGGCCCGACGGGCCGCCTGATCGAGGCGGCCCCGTCGGAGGCCGGCCCCGCCTTCGTCAACAACGGCTACAACCTGACGAAGTGGGTGTCCGAGCATCTCGTTGCCGAAGCGGCGGCGCGCGGGATCGATACGACGATCCTGAGGCCCGGCAACATCACGGGCCATGCGCGCACGGGGCTGTGCCAGCCGGGTCGCAACCGGATCCTGCTGCTGCTCAAGGGCGCGGTGCAGCTCGGCAGCGCACCGCTCGCGGGCGAGGGCGGGCTGTTCGACCTGAGCCCCGTCGACTACCTGGCGCGCGCGATCGTCGCGTGCACGCTCGACGGCGAGCGCAGCGAGCGCGTGTTCCATCTGCACAACCCGCGCCCGCTCGACTGGGCCGGCTACCTGCGCGCGCTCGCGCGCCGCGGCTACCCGCTGCGTTTCGAGGCGCCCGACGTGTGGCGCGAGCGGCTGTTGTCGATCGATGAATCGAACGCGCTGTTCGACGTCGTCGCGTTTTATCTCGACGACCGGCAGGACGATATCGGCGACATGGCCGTGATCGATCACGCGTGCACCGAGGCGGCGCTGCGCCGGCTCGGCGTCGCGTATCCGGACAAGGACGAAGCGCTGCTCGATGCGCATTTCGGCTATCTCGCCGAATGCGGATTCATGCCGCCGCCGCCTGCCGAGCCGGCACCGCGCGCGAACGACGCGCGGCGCGATGCCGAGCCCGAACCCGCGTGGTGAAGACGTATCCCCGTTTCATCAATCGCTGTCATCGCAACATTCATCAAGGAGGCATCATGCTGCAACGTACTGCAACGCAACCCCGCCCGTCCACGCTCGTCTACGCGCCGCAGACGCCGATCCTGTCCGGCTCGGCCGAGCTCGACGTGCCGGCCCGCGACGCGTGGCGCGTGGTCGGCGACTTCGCCGGCTTCTCGCGCTTCATCACGGGGCTCGACCATACCGACATGATCGGCGAAGGCGTGCGCTCGCTGCGCATCAAGCATTTCGCGGACGGCAACGTCGTCGTCGAGCAGCTCAACAGCCACGACGACGAAGCGATGGTGATGACGTGGAGCCTGATCCATACGTCGTTCGACATCGGCAACCTGTGGGCACTGATGCGCGTCGAGCCGCGCGGCGAGCGCGCCTGCACGGTGACCTGGGACATCGCCGGCGAACCGTCCCACGGCGGCGCCGCACGCCAGCCGGAATTCGACGCGTTCGTCACCGGCTTCCTCGACATGGCGATGACGAACCTGCGCACGTTGTTCAAGCCGCAGTAACCGTGCGTCGCCGGCCGGCGCGTGGCCGCTACGCGGCTGCGCCGGCCCACGCGCCGGCCTTGCCCGGCGCGTTTCCCGTCTTTCCCGCCTGTCGCGCACCTGCGTCGTCGCGCTCCTGCGCGAACGCGTCGCGCAGCGCAGCCTTCATGAAGTCGACCCACGCGCGCGTCTTCGCGTCGAGATGCTGGCGTGACGCGTACACCAGGAACACGCCGATTTCCTCCGCCTGGTAGTCGGGCAGCACGCGCACGAGCGCGCCCGTGCGCAGGTCCGCCGCGGCGACGAAGTCCGGCAGCAACCCGATCCCCGCCCCTTCGCGCACCGCGATCGCCAGCGACGCGGCGACGTCGGCCGTCATCGACGGATCGACGTCGATCGTTTCCGCTTCCGCGCCGTTCCACAGTGTCCAGATGCGCTCGTGATACGCGGGCGCGACCAGTTGCACGCAGCGATGGTGAACGAGCGCGCCCGGCGAATCGGGCATGCCGTGGGCGTCGAGATACGCGGGCGCGGCGCACAGCACGCTGCGGATCCGGCCGACGTCGATCGCAACCTGCTCGGAACTCGGCAGGCTCGGCATCGCGATCACCGCGACGTCGTAGCTGTCGCGCACCAGTTTCGGCAGGTGCGGCGCGAGTGTCAGGTCGACGCTGACGTCCGGGTAGCGTGCCTGGAACTGCCCGACGAGCGGAATCACGAAATGGTTCGCGATGCTGGCGCTGCAGTGCGCGCGCAGCCGGCCGTGCGGATGCACGCGCGCGTCGCGTGCCTCGCGCTCGCTCGCGTCGACGGCGAGCGTGATGTCGCGCGCACGTGCGAGGTAGCGCTCGCCCGCTTCGGTCAGGCACATCGAGCGGGTCGTGCGGTTCAGCAGCCGGATGCCGAGACGGTGCTCGAGCGCGGCGACGAGCCGGCTGACGTGCGCGGTCGTGATGCCGAGCCGTTTGCCGGTCTCGGTGAAGGTGCCGGCGTCGGCGAGCGTGACGAACGCCTGCATGCTTTGAATCAGATCCATCGGGGTAGCGGAGCCTCCAGCCGGCCGCGTGGCAATGCCGCTACTGTAGCGACGCCCGCCGCAGGCCGCGCGCGCGCATCAGCGATCGATCGTCGCAAAACGGACAATCGGTGCGCGGCTCAGCGCCGCCGGAAGTATTCGCTCGGCGCGACGCCCAGCGCCTTGCGGAACATCGCCGCGAACGCGCTGGGGCTGTCGTAGCCGTGTTCGAGCGCGAGTTCGAGGATCGGCGTGCCGGCGGCGAGGCGCGGCAGGCTCAGCAGCAGCCGTGCGTGGCGGCACCACGCGCCGTGCGTCATGCCGGTCTCGCGCTTGAACGCGCGCGCGAGCGTGCGCTCGTTCATGTGCGCGTCGCGCGCCCACGACTGCAGCGTGACGACCGACGACGGTTCGTTGATGAGCCGCGTGCACAGCGCGACGAGCGCGGGATGGCGCGGCATCGGCACGTGCAGCGACAGCGACGGTGCGATCTCGATCTCGTCGAGGATCAACGCGAGCACGCGGCCCGCGCGGTGCGACAGGTCGTAGTCGGCGGGCAGGTCGCAGGCCGTCACGATCAGTTCGCGCAGCAGCGTGCCGACCTCGATCACCCGGCATTCGTCCGGCAGGCTCGGCCGCACCTCGGGGCCAACGAACACGGTGCGCATCTGGACGTCGCCGGCCGAGCGGATCTCGTGCTGCGTGCCGCCCGGGACCCACACCGCGCGGCCCGTCGGCACGACCCAGCTGCCCGTGTCCGCGTGCACGATCATCACACCGGAAATGGCGTGGATGAGCTGGCCCTGGCGGTGCGAATGCGGCGGGTACGACATGCCGGCCGGCGAGTCGGACGCGACGACGGCGATCTGCTTGTCGCGCGCCTGGCGCTCGAGCGCGATGAAGAAATTTTCCAATTGATCCGAATTGTCCTTTTCTCGACGACGAATGCGCTTTACGCGCGAGATCGACCGCAGAGGTCGAAATTACCATAAGCCCATCGTTTGTTCGACCTTCTTGCCACCCGATGCGCGTTCCGTCCATTCCGTCCGCCTCATCCGTTTCTCCCGCCCCCGGCGCACGCCTGCCGCGTGCGCGGCGCGTCACCTGCGCGGCCGTGCTGCTGGCGTCGGCCGCGCTGGCCGCGTGTTCGGTCGGTGAGCCGTACCGGCCGCCCGCGCCTGACGCGGCGCGTACCGCGCCGTTCGACGCCGCGTCGGGCGTGCCGGTCGCGGCCGGCGGTGAGCCGCCGGAGCGCTGGTGGCGGCTCTACGACGATCCCGTGCTCGACGGCCTCGTGCGCGATGCGCTCGCGCAGAACCGCGATCTTGCGGCGGCCGTCGCGCGGGTCGAGCGGGCGCGCGCCGTGTTCGACGAGGCTGGCGCCGCCCGGCTGCCCGACACGACGGCCGGGTTCGGCGTCGACTACGGCAAGCACGCGCCCGACCAGATCGTCGCGGCGGCCAAGGGCATCGACGCGCGCACGCGCTGGGGCTTCGCGCCGTCGTTCTCGCTGTCGTGGGAAGTCGATCTGTGGGGCCGCGTGCGCCATCTCGTCGACGCCGCACGCGCGGACGCCGACGCGGTGCAGGCCGCGTCCGATGCGATGCGCGTCGTGGTGGCCGCCGAGACGACCGCCGCGTATGCGCAGGTGTGCGCGTACGGCGAGCGGATCGACGTGGCCGAGCAGTCGGTCGCGATCGCGGACCGGTTGGCCGCGCTGACGGCGAAGCAGCGCGCGCACGGGCTCGTGTCGGACCTCGAAGTGGCGCGCTCGCGCGCGTTCGCCGACGACACGCGCGCCGACCTGCCGGCGCTCGCCGGGTCGCGTCGCGCGGCGCTGTACGAACTCGCGGTGCTGACCGGGCGTGCGCCGGGCGCGCTGCCTGATGCCGCCGCGCACTGCCGCACGGCGCCGGTGCTCGCGCGGCCGTTCCCGGTCGGCGACGGCGCGTCGCTGCTGCGGCGGCGTCCCGACCTGCGCGAGAGCGAGCGCCAGCTGGCCGCCGCGAATGCGCGGATCGGCGTGGCGACGGCCGAGCTGTATCCGTCGATCTCGCTCGGCGGCTCGGTGAACTGGCTGTCGACCGGCAGCGATCCGTCGACGCTCGGCGACAAGTACGCGATCGCGTGGGGCGTCGGTCCGCTGATCACGTGGCGTTTCCCGAACCTGGCGGCGAGCCGGGCGCGGCTCGCGCAGGCGCGCGCCGACGACACGCTCGCCCGCGCGCAATTCGATGCGCAGGTGCTGCGCGCGCTGAAGGAAACCGAGCAGGCGCTCGCGTTGTACGGCGCCGCGTGGCGCCGCCGCGCCGCGCTCGAAACCGCGCGCGCCGAGCATGCGCGCGCCTATCACCTCGCCGAGCTGAACTACGAGGCCGGTGCACTCGATTTCCTCGGCGTGCTCGACGCGCAGCGCAGCCTCGTCGCGGTCGATTCGGCGCTGGCCGAATCGACGCAGCAGGTCGCGCTCGACCAGGTCGCCGTGTTCAAGGCGCTCGGGGGCGGCTGGCAACCGTAGCCGGCCGCTTTCGCTGTGCCCCTGTCCGTTTTCTTGCACGCCAACTCATCATTCCGATCATGAGCACGACTGCCGTACCCGAAAAAGCCAAATCCGCCCGGTTCTCCCGGCGCCAACTGATCGCCGCGGGCGTCGTGCTCGCCGTCATCGCGCTCGCCGTGTTCGGCTGGCACTGGTGGACCGTCGGCCGCTTCATCGAGGGCACCGACGACGCGTATGTCCGCGCCGATGTCGTCACGGTCAGTTCGCGCGTGTCGGGTTATGTCGCGCAGGTCGCTGTCGACGACAACCAGCCGGTGAAGCGCGGCGACGTGCTGGTGCGGCTCGACGATCGCGACTATCGCGCGAAAGTCGACGATGCGCAGGCCGCCGTCGCCGCGGCCGACGCGACGCTGCAGGCCGAGCAGGCGGCGGCCGCGACGCTCGACGCGCAGGTCGGCCAGCAGCGCAGCCAGATCGCGCAGGCCGACGCCGACGCGGCCGCCGCGCGCGCCGAGGCCACGCGGCGCGACGCCGATGCGACGCGCTACAAGCAACTGCTCGCCGAATCCGCCGCGAGCGGACAGCGCTGGGAGCAGGCCCACGCGGACGCGCTGAAGGCGCGCGCCGAGCTGGCCCGCGCGGGCGCGGCCGTGCGGGTGCAGACCGACCAGCAGACCGTGCTGCAGCGCCGCCGCGAGCAGAGCACGGCAGCGATCGCGCAGGCGCGCGCCCGGCTCGCGGCCGCCCAGGCCCGGCTGGCGCTCGTGCAGCTCGATCTCGACCACACGGTGATCCGCGCGACGCGCGACGGCAGCGTCGGCCAGCGCGCGGTGCGCGCGGGCCAGTATGTCGAGGTCGGGATGCCGCTGCTCGCGGTGGTGCCGCTGAGCGACGTGTACGTGGTGGCGAATTTCAAGGAAACGCAGCTCGGCGCGATGCATGACGGCCAGCCCGTCGAGATCGACGTCGACACTTATGCGGGCCACACGCTGCACGGCCGCGTGATCGGCCTCGCGCCGGGTTCCGGCGCCCAGTTCGCGCTGCTGCCGCCCGACAACGCGACCGGCAACTTCACGAAGATCGTGCAGCGCATCCCCGTGAAGATCCGCGTCGATACGCCGCCGGCCGGCGTCGTGCTGCGACCCGGGATGTCGGTGATCGCGCGCGTGGACACGCGCGGCACGCAGGGGGCCGGCTCGTGACCGCCGCGAGCGCGCAGGCCGCGCAAGACGAGTCCGTTTCGCTGCGCGCGTGGGTCGCGGTGCTCGGCGGCGTGTTCGGCTGTTTCATGGCCGGCATGAACGTGCACGTGACCAACGCGTCGCTGCCCGACATCCGCGGCTCGCTCGGCGCGAGCTTCGAGGAAGGCTCGTGGATCACCACCGCGTACCTGGTCGCCGAGATCGTCGTGATTCCGCTCACCGGCTGGCTCGTGCAGGTGTTTTCCGCGCGACGCGTGCTGTTGGTCGGCGCGACCGGGTTTCTCGCGTTTTCGCTCGCGTGCTCGGTCGCGCCGAGCATCTCGACGATGATCGTCGCGCGTGCGCTGCAGGGCGCGTTCGGCGGCGTGCTGATTCCGCTGTCGTTCCAGCTGATCGTCACCGAACTGCCGTCGTCGAAACACCCGCTCGGGATGGCGCTGTTCGCGATTGCGAACAACGTTGCCCAGGCGGCGGGGCCGTCGGTCGGCGGCTGGCTGACCGACAGGTATTCGTGGCGCTGGATCTTCTACCTGCAGATTCCGCCCGCGATTGCGCTGGTCGCGGCGATCGGCTGGGCGATCCGGCCCGTGCCCGTGCAGCTCGGGATGCTCAGGCGGGCCGACTGGTTCGGGATCGCGACGATGGCGATCGGGTTGAGCGCGCTGCAGATCGTGCTGGAGGAGGGCGGGCGCAAGGACTGGTTCGCGTCGAACCTGATCGTCGAACTGTCGATCGTCGCGGCGGTCGGTCTCGCCGCCTTCGTCGCGATCGAGCTGCGGCGCAAGGAGCCGTTCATCAACCTGCGCCTGCTCGGCCGCTACAACTTCGGGATCGCGAGCCTGATGCAGTTCCTGTTCGGCGCGGTCGTGTTCGGCGTGGTGTTCCTCGTGCCGAACTACTTCGCGGAACTGCACGGCTACAGCGCGCGCGACATCGGCCTCGCGATGATTCCGTACGGGCTCGTGCAGTTCGCGATGTCGTTCCTCACGCCGCCGCTGATGCGCCGCACGAGCCCGCGCACGACGATCGTGCTCGGCTTCGTGCTGGTCACGGCCGGGTGCCTGATGAACATTCACCTCGACGCCGACGCTGCATCGAACGTGATCGTGCCGTCGCTGATCGTGCGCGGGATCGGGCAGTCGTTCGTCGTGATCGCGCTGGCCGTGATGGCCGTCGACGGCATCGAGAAGGCGCAGCTCGGCTCCGCGTCGGGCGTGTTCAACATGGTCCGCAACGTCGGCGGCGCGATCGGCATCGCGGTGATGAGCCAGATCGTCGTCGAGCGGCAGAAACTGCACGCGATGCGGATCGGCGAGGCGGTCACGCCGTTCTCCGAAGCGTTCCAGGAGCGCATGGCAATGCTCGCGCGGCTGCTCGCGCGCGTGCATGCGCCGCGCGCGGACGCGCTGCCGGGCGGGTCGGTGTCCGGCGTGCACGAGCTCGCGCTCGGGCTCATCAACCAGCGCGTGATGCGCGAGGCGTTGCTGATGGCGTACAGCGATACGTTCCTGATCGCCGGGATCGCGATGATCGGGTGTACGGCGGCGGCGTTCGTGCTGAAAGGGAAGAAGGCGTGACGGTGCACGGGCCCGACAATCCTGACAGGCGACGACTTCGTGCAACGGGCGTATCGTGCAAGCGGCGCGCGCCGGGTCATTCTCCCGCGCCCATCACCATGAGGATTGCATCATGTCGAAGCACGATGCCCTGCGGGGCGATATCAAGGAGCAGGCCCGGGAAGCGGATCGCCACAACCTGGTCCGGCCGGATGTGAACGGTGCGCTGTGGGCGCGCGGCCTGACGACGAAGCGGGTCGCCGACCTGTTCCGGACCCTGCCGGGTTTGCCGGGCCACTGGATGCAGTTGCAGAACGAGGTCAATGCCGGGAATCGCTACTTCTACGGCGGCATCCAGAACGGCAGTGTGACGACCGACGAAGGGAAGGCGCTGATCCGCTGGATCGCCGATGCGGTCGTGAGCGCCGCCGAAAAGGCGTCGTTCGATTTCCCGCTGCAGCAGCTGCGCTTCACCGCCGACATGGGCTGGCTCAAGCTGCAGCGCGTGTCGGGGCGCGTGATGGTTTTTTCGCGGCCGTAAGCCGTGCGTCGGGCCCGATGCTGACCGCCGGGGAATGCATCGGGAAGCGCGCGACGCGTCGTTGAAGACCGGACTGTAGTCGCGCGAAGAGTTCGTCCGCTGGCGCAGTCGTTTTGTTTGTCCCCGTTCGTTGACCACCGCTTCATATCGAGGTGGCTTCTCAGAATTCGATATTTCGACTATTATCGAAAAATGGAAACGAACCAGACCATCGCCGCCCTCTCGGCACTCGCGCACGAATCCCGGCTCGCGGTCTTCCGCGCGCTGGTGCAGGCCGGGCCGCAGGGCCTGCCGGCCGGGCAGATCGCCACGCTGCTGGATGTGCCCCCTTCATCGCTCTCCTTTCATCTGAAGGAACTGGCCCATGCCGAGCTCGTCACGAGCCGGCAGGAAGGCCGTTTCGTCATCTATTGCGCGAACTTCGCGACGATGAACGGCTTGCTGGCCTATCTCACGGAGAACTGCTGCGGCGGCAATCCGTGCTCGCCGATGTCCGCCTGTTCGACATCCGGCCCGCAATCTTCCTGAAGCGCCTTCGCGTACCTCGCCCATGACCACGAACGTCCTGATCCTCTGTACCCACAACTCCGCGCGCAGCGTGCTCGCGGAAGGCATGCTCAATCACTGGGCCGCGAAGCTCGGCAAGGACGTGCGCGCGTACAGCGCCGGCAGCGCGCCGAGCGGCCGGCTCAATCCGTTCGCGCTGGAAGCGCTGACGGGCGCCGGTGTCGACGTCGGCGGCTACCGCAGCAAGAGCTGGGACGAATTCGTCGGTGACAGCGCGCCTGAAATGCGCGTCGTCATCACGGTGTGCGACAGCGCGGCCGCGGAGACGTGTCCGTATTGGCCCGGCAGCCCCGTGAAAGTGCATTGGGGCTATGCCGATCCTTCGAACGCTCTGGGTGGCGACGAAGGCAAGCGTCTCGCGTTCGAACTCACGCGTCAGGCGATCGGTTATCGGATGCTGCAGTTGCTGGCGCTGCCGCTCGATCGCATGAGCAACGCCGAACTCCAGGCGGCACTGACCGAGATCTCGCAAAACTGACTATTCGGATGGCGGCGTGCCGAAACGAGCGGCCGCCGACGACTTCAAGATCGATACCGAGCCAATGAACACGTCCAACGTCGCCCCGCCGGGACAGGCCGTTGCAAAGCCTTCCATCAACTTCTTCGAGCGCTATCTGACCGTCTGGGTGGCGCTGTGCATCGTCGCCGGCATCGCGCTCGGCCAGGCGCTGCCCGGCCTGTTCCAGCAGATCGGCCGGATGGAATATGCACAGGTCAATCTGCCGGTCGGATTGCTCATCTGGGTGATGATCATCCCGATGCTCGTCAAGGTCGACTTCGGCGCGTTGCACGAAGTGCGTCAGCACGTGAAAGGCATCGGCGTCACGCTCATCGTGAACTGGCTCGTCAAGCCGTTCTCGATGGCATTCCTCGGCTGGCTGTTCATCCGGCATCTGTTCGCGCCGATGCTGCCTGCGGATCAGCTCGACAGCTACATCGCCGGCCTGATCCTGCTGGCTGCTGCACCGTGCACGGCGATGGTGTTCGTGTGGAGCCGGCTGACCGGCGGCGATCCGCTGTTCACGCTGTCGCAGGTCGCGCTGAACGACAGCATCATGGTGATCGCGTTCGCGCCGCTGGTCGGCCTGTTGCTGGGGATGTCGGCGATTACCGTGCCGTGGGCGACGCTGCTCACGTCGGTCGTGCTCTACATCGTTATCCCGGTGATCCTCGCGCAGATCCTGCGCAAGCGGCTGCTCGCGAATGGTCAGGCTGCATTCGACGCCGCGATGGCGAAGATCGGCCCGTGGTCGATCGCCGCATTGCTGGCCACGCTCGTGCTCCTGTTCGCATTCCAGGGCGAAGCGATCCTGAAGCAGCCGCTGGTGATCGCACTGCTCGCGGTGCCGATCCTGATCCAGGTGTTTTTCAACTCGGCGCTCGCTTACTGGCTCAATCGCGCCGTGGGCGAGAAGCACAACATCGCGTGCCCGTCGGCGCTGATCGGCGCATCCAATTTCTTCGAGCTGGCCGTCGCGGCTGCGATCAGCCTGTTCGGTTTTCATTCGGGCGCGGCGCTGGCCACCGTCGTGGGCGTGCTGATCGAAGTGCCCGTCATGCTGCTGGTGGTGCGCATCGTGAACCGGTCGAAGGGCTGGTACGAACGCGCTTGAGCAAACAGGAGAATCCATCTGCATGAACTACGTCACGATTCACCGTGGTTACGCGGAGGGCAGGCATGTCTGACCGTCTGGACAACCTGCCGCAACTCGACATCGAATCGTTCCGCGTGCCGGACGCCGGCCAACTGCGGCCGGCATCGCCATCGACGCATCCGCCCCGGCTCCTGCTTTTGTACGGTTCGCTGCGCGAGCGTTCGTTCAGCCGGCTGCTGATCGAGGAAGCCGCGCGGTTGCTTACGGCGATGGGCGCCGAGGTGCGCGTGTTCAATCCCAGCGGTCTGCCGCTGCCGGACGATGCGCCCGAGAGTCATCCGAAGGTCGTCGAGTTGCGTGAGCTCGTGCAATGGTCGGAAGGCATGGTGTGGTGTTCGCCGGAACGGCATGGCGCGATGACCGGGATCATGAAATCGCAGATCGACTGGATTCCGCTCACGATGGGCGCCGTGCGGCCTACCCAGGGCAAGACGCTCGCCGTGATGCAGGTCAGCGGCGGCTCGCAATCGTTCAATGCGGTGAACCAGATGCGCGTGCTCGGGCGCTGGATGCGCATGCTGACCATTCCGAACCAGTCTTCGGTGGCCAAGGCGTTCGCCGAATTCGACGAAGCAGGGCGGATGAAGCCGTCGGCTTATTTCGACCGTGTGGTGGACGTGCTGGAGGAACTGGTGAAGTTCACGTTGCTGACGCGGGATATCGGTCCTTATCTCGTCGATCGATATAGCGAGCGGAAGGAAAGCGCGGAGGAACTGTCGAAGCGCGTGAATCAGCGCAGTATCTGACGTAAGGTGGCGCGGTGGCTCTGATGATCAACGATGGCTTGCAGAGCCGCTTGCACTTCGATCGAGGTCATGGTCGCCCGCAAATCGCTACCGTCTGCAAGGTCTCCAACCTTCGAGGATCGACGCTATGTCACTCCGCGCTGCCGTGGTATCCGATCTGGTCTCGATAGAGTCCCTGCTTCGTGCCTCTGACCTGCCTGTTGCCAGTGTGGCAGAACAATTGCCGAATTTCATGGTGGCGGTCGACACCCAAAGCGTCGTTGCATGCGGCGGCGTCGAATACCATGGCAACTTCGCGCTGATCCGTTCGATAGCCGTCGCTGCGCAAGCGCGTGGGGGTGGATTGGGAAAGACGATTGTTTCGCGCTTGCTGGCGGAATGCCGCAGTCGTGCGGTCGAAGCGGTCGCGCTGCGTACGACCACGGCGGAGAGCTATTTTGCTCGGCAAGGTTTTGTGCGCATTACGCTCAGTGATGTGCCTGGGCCACTGCTGTCATCCGGTCAGTTTGCCGGTATCTGCCCGGCATCCGCGGCCGTCATGCTGAAGGTGATTGAGCGGAACACGCGGCGTCGATGCTGAACAGTTCGCTGCCTCGGACGACTCCCGCTTTACTTTGCAACCGTAACGCCTGCCGAATGCGTGCGCCGCGCGGGCCGCACCACGATTTCGACATGCTGGCCCAGCGACACCAGCGCTTCCGTTGCCTGATCCAGAGAAATATTCTGGAGCTTGTGGCGGCGCACTTGGGACACCTTTGGCTCCAACTCCGGTGTAGTGGGTTGTGGTCAGCGGGCCGTGGGTGTTGCTGCACTCACGGCCTGCGCTCGTTTACGCGACGAAATCGGGCCAACATCATTCGCATAACGAATAATATTTCGCGAAGATCCATTCCAGCGCGCGCGAACGCATCTCCACTGTAAGGGAATTGGCGGCCGCACAGGGATCAGTTATGTGCGTTTCAACCAACGTTAGCCGTTCGGCCTAGGTTGGAACACGTTCGACATGGATCGAATGCGCACATGCGCTGGACGTGATGATGCGTGATCGATTAGACGCGGCGAGACGCGTCCGGCACGGATCGGATCGAGGGAAGCATGACGGCGAGTCTAGGTGCCGATACACCTCAAAACCATCGGACAGCCGGAAGCTGTCTCGTATATCTGAATCGGACTGGGCTTAAGCGGATGTGCAAGTTTTAAATATGGTGTGCTATGTAATCGAGATTGATTAAAGCGCGGTAATCCGTTGCGTTGCATCCCGTTCTTGGTCGAGCATCGCCAATGCTCGTTCGACGATGTACGGCGCGAGCCGGCCGAAGTCGATCGATGCGACCGTGTAAAGGTCTACCCAAACTCACCGCGCGACCCCGCATGCAGGGGGCGTGGTCGCCGCGTCGGCAGAGCACGGTGGCGCGCTGTTTCATGGCATGACCTCGCACGCAGAGAACCGCGTTAAAAAAAGCGCCGCCCCTGGGAAAGGGCGCGCAAACGGAGACATTAATCGCGATGAATTTCGCGCGACATGCCGGATGTCAGGGTATTAGCCATCCAGCGAAACCATTGTGTCGAACGAAAGCCGCGCATGGAATCAGACACGTCCGAGCTGTCTGTCAATGATTGTGAAAGCAAAATCAGACATGTCTGATTGTTGAGTGGCTGACCGATCGCGGAAAATTTATCGGTCGAACGAATGCATGGTGAGCCGTTCGATACCTCGTATCCGAAGTCAATCTTCATTCCGAGCGCCGCCCAGCCGGGCGGCGTCTTTTCCCGGAGCGCATGCCGCACGATGCAACGCGGCATATCGGTGTCGATCGACACGAACAAATGCCCTGTGGCGGCCGGTGGGCTCGGCCGCTTTTCGACTGACAGACTCGCCAGTTGATTGTCGGAACAACGCTGCCATATGCGAGCGTAGGGCATTCCTTCCTGTCTGTGGAGGTGTCGCGCCGCTCATGCGTGCCGTTCCCCCTGTTTACCTTTATCAAGGAGTGCATCATGAAAACCCGACTTCGCGTCGCCGGCGCCCTGATCGCTATTGCCTGTGCCGCTGGCGCGACGTGCGCGATCGCAGCCGAATCCCAACTGCTGCCGAAAGGCGTAGCCTTCGTCGTCAACGGCATGCCGATCGCGCAAAGCGACTTCGACGCGGCGATCAACGCGACCGGGCAGCCGGATTCGCCCGCGCTGCGCGCGCAGGTGAAGCGCGAACTGATCATCAAGCAACTGATCGGGCAGGCCGCCGACAAGGAGAACTACGGCAGCCGTCCGGAAGTGCAGAACATCGTCGCGCGCGTGCGCGCCGACGCGGCGACCGATCTCTACCTGCGCGACACGCTGCGCCCGCAGCCCGTGACCGATGCGCAGGTGAAGGCCCGTTACGATGCGATCGTCGCGACCGCGGGGCAATTCGAGTACCGCGCGGAAGTCATCGCCGTCCGCAACGCCGCGATGGCGAACGCCGCGCTGGCGAAGCTCAAGCAGGGTGTCGCGTTCGATGCCGTTGCGAAGGAATTCAACACGGCGGCCAATGGTGGCGTCGCGCAATGGGTTTCGCTGAAAACGCCGCTCGCCGAAGGGCAAACCGGTGACCTGCCGATGCCTGTCGCGCAGGCGATTGCATCGGCCCAGGTCGGCGCGACGACTGCCCCGATCCAGATCGGCAATGCGTACGTGATCGTGAAGCTCGACGAGAAGCGCAAGCCCGTCGTGCCGACCTTCGATCAGGCGAAGGGTGTCTTGCGCCAGCAGCTCGACGCGAAGTCGAACGAGCGTGCGCTGGCCCAACTGGTCGACAAGCTCGCCGCTCAGGCGACGATCGAACAGTGACGTGACGATGGCCCGCGGCGGGGAAATTCGCCGCGGGCCAATCCGTGCGCGACGCCTTGCCGGCCCCGCGCGCGAAGCGACGATCGCCGATTCAGTCCAGTCCGATTGGATTGCCCGGCGATCGACGCTAAGCAGGTCATGCGTGGCATCGAAGCAGCTTCGACGACGGCCGGTGGGCTCGGCCGCATGCGCTACCGCTAGTCGGTAGCCCTACTCCTCACGCTGCCTTATGCGAGCGTCGATTGCAGCGCTTCGAGCGCCACGCACTTTTCTCCTCGCGATTCTCGCGATCCTCACGAACACACCATCATCGGTGCGGCGCGATACGGAAGGCATGATGCCGCCGTGAGTGTTCGATCAGATGATGAACGAAGCGGCATGCGTGGCCGGCGCGTTACGCGTCAGCGTGCCCCTCGCCATCGGCACGCTGGAAATGGCCGACTGGCTTCCCGCATTCCAGCGTCGCTACGCTGAACTCCGACTCGACATGTCATGCAGCGACCGGCTGGTCGATCTCGTCGCGGACGGCTTCGACGCCGCGCTGCGGATCAGCGGCCCGCTCGGCGTCAGCAGCATGGTCGCGACGACCTTGACGGAATCGGAGATCGAGCTGGTCGCATCGCCCGGCTACGTCGCGGCACCTCGCGCCGAAGGTTCGCGTGTTCGTCGATCACATGGCGGCTCACTATGGCGCCCGCTGATATCCGATGCCGCCCGCGTTGCTACGCGGAGATCGGGCCCGGCCGCCACACACTCAAGGCGATCGGTGTGCCCCCGGGCGTTTCCGTTAGCGTTCCTCGCGGGTGTGCCAAAGCCGCAGCACGTATACCGTCGATGCCTGAATTTCGTAACGGAGTTCATAGCGCCCGACGAGCAAGCGACGCACCTCGCGTGGCGCGAACTCGAACAATTGCTCACCGATTCTTGGCTTCGTCAGCAATATGACTGGAGCTTTCGCAAGTGCCTGTACTGCGCGTGCGGCCGCGGGAGGGTTGGCTGTTGCCAGAAACTCATGAAGGCGTGTCAGATCCGACAGCGCCTTACCGGTCCATTTCAATTCCATCAACGCGGCGTCGGCAGCGGTGTGTCGGTGTCGAGGCTGTCGGCCCAGGCCTGCACGGCCTGATGGTCGATCACATGGCCGGTGTCGACGTCGGACAGCGCTTCGCGTGTGAGCCGTTCGCGTTCGGCTTCTTCTGCCAGCCAGGCTGACAGCGCCTGCTTGATGATCCAGCCGCGTGGACGATCGAGGCGTTCGGCCATTGCGTCGACCTGTTCGGCGAGCGGCAGCGGAACGTGCGCGGTCAGGACTTTGGTTGGGGTCGTAGTCACGAACTGAACTCCAATGCGACTTTGAATCAAAGTTAATCATAGTGATTCAACTTGATTATTTCAAGACAAGTTCGGCAGCATCGCGAGTACGCGCGGCTCTGGCGTGTTCGTCGATCATATGGCGGCGCACTCCGGTGCCCGCTGATATCCGATGCCGCCCGCGTTGCTACATGGCGATCGGTTCCCGCCGGAGTAACGGCGTGAGTGCCTGTGCCTGGGGGGCGCGACGACAGACCTTTATTTGCGCGATCGCGTGCGCCCGCAGTCGGTGTCAACCAACAACCGTGATACCTGCCGAACGGGTGGGCCGTGCAGGCTGCAAGACGATTTCCACATGTTGATCCAGCGATACCAGCGCTTGCATCAGCCGCTCCAGTGAAATGTTCCGGAGCTTGTAACGACGCACCTGGGATACCTTCGGCTGGGTCATGTCCGTGATTGCCGCCGTCTCGATCTGACTCAGGCCGCGCTTGTCGATTAGGTCGTTGAGCTTGAGCGCGAGCGCGGCCTTGGCCGTTAGTACCGAGGCATCCTCGAAACCGAGGTCGACAAGCACGTTGTCGGTGCCTTGAAGAGGTTCTTGGCGATTCACATTGATCTCCTGCTCGCCCACGACGGGCGGAGGTTGAAAATTCGATTGACTGGCCGGTCGCCAGCGGAATGATGTCGTGTGTGCGCCCTTCGGCACGCCCGGGACGGTTTCGTGCCGTCAGCGCACGGTGTTTGCTATTGGCGGCGGCCGGGCCCGACCGCCACACACGCTTTTCCGTCTGCTTCTCCGGCCGTCACACCGAAACCGTGATGCCTGCCGAACGCGAGCGCCCCGCGGGCCGCACTACGATTTCCACATGCTGGCCAAACGACACCAGCGTCAGCATCAGCAGATCCAGCGAAACGTTCCGAAGCCTGTCGCGCTGCTCCGGGGTAACCACCGGCCGGGCCATTTCAGCGAGCGCCGCAGCCTCGGCCTCGCTCAGTCCACTCGACGCGATCAGTGCGTTGAGCTTCAGCGCGAGAGCGGCCTTGGCCGACAGTACCTCGTCGTCGTCGAAACCCGGGGCGAACGGAGCGTCGTCCGTGCGTTGACGCGAGTCTTTGCGATTCATTGCACGTCTCCCGTCATCACCGGAACCTGCCGCTGCCCCGCTGCGGGATCGACATCGGGGAAAGCGCCCTTCCCGAAATGGTTGCCATCTGTTTCGTCGATCGGCGTGATCACCAGCCGCCCATGCGTCACGTCGACCTGCAAGCGCTGCCCGGGCTCGAAACCCGCTGCCTCGATCCATCGGCCAGACAGCTTCATCCACAGATACAGGACAGGCGGTGCCCTGTCGGCGAACCGGAGGTGCGGAATGGTACGGCGATGCCGAAAAGACGATCGAGCGGTGACGAAACTATCGTGGAAAACCGACGGTGCGTTATGATTCGCGTCAGCCATGGTTGACTCCTGCATTGAGTTGACTGTGGTCAGCGGGTCGTGGGTGCTCCAACACTCACGGCCCGCGCTCGTTTACGCGGCGACTTCAACCCGCATACCTTCGCATGACGAATCATCGGGAAGGCCGCTTCATCCACACGCGCAAACGCGTACTCACTGTAGACGAATCGACGGTGGAATGGGCATCGGTTGATTGCGTTCTGCCCGCATTGGCCATCAGGACAAGTCACGTGCGCTTGTGTCAGCCGCGTTGGCCGGACGCCGTTTACCCCGCATCCGACTCTCAATGCTCCGAAACATCCGGTTCATCGAGGATTACCGGGGAACGCGGCGCGAGCCGCGCGATGACTCCAGTGTCGATCTGCAGAAAACAAAACTGAACAGGACGCGGCTTATTCCGGCCGTGGCGGCGCGCTGGCGTCGTACGTCGCGGGCGGCGGCACCGCTGCGCCGCAGTTCGGGCAGCATCGCGTGTCCGCATCGCCGTTCGGCCGCTTCCGCTCCAGCGCCGACGCAACCAGCTCCGCACCCATGATCCCCGTCGGGAACGCGATGATCCCGTAGCCGAGCAGGATCGCGCACGACGTGATCAGCCGGCCGAGCGGCGTGACGGGCGTCAGGTCGCCGTAGCCGGTCGTGCTCATCGTCACGGCCGCCCAGTAGACGCCCACCGGAATGCTCGTGATCCCGTGCTCCGGCCCTTCGACGAGAAAGATCACGGTGCCGAGAATCACGACCAGCACGAACATCCCGCCGATGAATACGAAGATCTTGCGCCGCGCACGCGCGAGCGCACGGATCAGCATCTGGCCTTCCTCGAGATAGATCGACAGGCCGAGAATGCGGAACACGCGCAGCAGCCGCAGCAGGCGCACATCGATCAGCGCATGCAGGCCGGGGAAGAAGAACGCGAGATAGGTCGGCAGCACCGACACGAGATCGACGATCCCGAAGAAGCTGCGCGCATACGCGGCGGGTTTCTTCGCCGTGAAGAGGCGCAGCAGATACTCGACCGAAAACAGCAGCGTGAACGCCCACTCGGCGGCGTAAAGCGTGTGGCCGTATTGCTCGTGCAGGTCGTGCACGCTGTCGGCCATCACGACGAGCACGCTCGCGACGATCAGCGCGAGCACCGCGACGTCGAGCTTGCGGAGAAACGAAGGGCGGCGCGTGCACTGCGTGACGGTATCGCGTACCGCGTCGAAGGAGGTTTGGATCGGCGAAATCATGCGCCCGAGTGTACGGATGGTGCTCCGCCGGGCCTATCGGACGTGTCTGATTTCGGCGTCGCGCCGCTTCCCGTCGGCCGACGCGCGTTACTGCCCGAAGCGTTGCGTCACGGTGTCCTTCAGCCGTGCGGCGGTCAGCTCGCCCATGTGCGATTCGACGAGTTCGCCTTTCGCGTTGAAGAACAGCGTGGTCGGCAGTCCGCGCGACCCGTACGCGTGCATCGCGTGCAGCGACGGATCGAGCAGCACGTGATCGAAACGCAGGCCCTGCTGTTCGAGGAACGCGCGCACGGCTTGCGCGTTTTCTCCCTGGTTGAGCATCAGCACGGTGATGTCCGGATGGTCGCGCTGCGCCTGTTCGAGGATCGGCATCTCGCGGCGGCACGGCGGGCACCATGTCGCCCACAGGTTCACGACGACCGGCTTGCCGGCAAAGCTTTGCGGCAGCACGGGCGTCGAATCGAGTGCTTCGAGCTGCATCGCGGCGAGCGGCGGCGCGGCATGCTGCCACGTCGCCAGCGTGCCCTGCGCAATGCCCCACGCGGCGAGGCCCGCGACCATGCCGGCCAGCACCGGGCGACGCAGCGCGGGCAGCCGGCGCAGCCGCCAGCCGGCAAATACCAGCGCGGCCGCGACGCCGATGCGCCAGTCGAAGCCGCCATCGCCGAGCGCGACGATCGATCGCGGTGCGGCCGCGTAGTCGCGCCACCACTGCGCGACATAACCGATGCGCGCGGCGACCAGCCCGAGCAGCAGCACGTCGAGGATCAGGCTCGAGGCGGTCTTGTGATGTCCGTCAGGCGGGCGGCGCTGGATGAAACGGGCGACGAGCCACGCCAGCAACGCGGCGACGGCTACCGCGACGACGCGGATCGAGAAGGGACCGATGCTGAGCATGAAAGGAAAAGGATGGGTGTGATCGAGCGGGGCAGGAGACGGGATTGTCCGCCGCGGCGATGAAGCTGTCGACGGGCGTGCGGCGTTTCGACCGGCCGTGATGCACACGGGTTCCCTTCGCGAACGTAACGGCGTGTTGCGAATTCGATGCGCGCGGTTGCGTCAGGACTGCGTGATTTTCATGCGGATGGGCAGCCATGATGTCGACGGCATCGTGTCGCTGACCGGCTATTCTCCCGACAGGCCGCGTACCCGCTGCCGCGGCGCCGGCCACTTGCGCGCGATCACTGGCCGTTGCCGGATGCCGCACCGCCGAGCCGATAGGCGGTGAAGAATTCGTACCACGGCGAACCTTCCGCAACCGGCACCCCGAGCGCCGACGTACGCCGCTTCAACGCGCCAAACACGTCGTTGATGCGTGCTGTCTGCGCGGCGTCGTTGAACGGATAAGGCCGGGACCTTCCTGCCGCGAACGCGCCATACGCGATCGCGAGCAGGCGCGCGCTGTCGTCGGTCGCGGCGATCGATCCGTCGATCGCTTCGGCGAAGCGCGGCCGGTCTTCGGCACGCGACCCGGACAGGCACAGGAACACGATGGCCGACAGTTCATGCAGGTCGTTCACCTGCAGCAACGCGGGCAGCCGTGCGACGATCCGTTCCACCGGCTCGTCACGCAGCGCAGCGCCGAAGTCGAGCACGGCGGTCATCGGATTCCTGTCCGCTTTCAGGCGATC
>JAJJMA010328913.1:0-11243 GCA_023529015.1 Papaver nudicaule
TACGCAAAGCAATAGAGTTTCCATATACTCAGTTTCTCATAACCAATTACTACGTGACATGTCAAACCTATGACAAGGTGATGGTTATCAAAACTCCTCTTAATCGAGTATCAAGTTTCCTATCTTAACCAAGACTCCATAACAACATACGTGCTTAAAAGAAAATCATGAAACAACTTAGCTCAGCCTCGTCTAGCCTAAGTGTCATGACTAACCATACATGTACCAATGTGCCTCCTATCCTGCTTGTACCTTTCCTGGTTAACCTACATAGCTAAGGCAACTCCCTATACTTAGCTATAATGAGTAAACAAGGCATTGATCACACGTAACATGCATAAGTCATACGTAACAAGCAAGGTATAGTTCACACACAAACAAAAAAAATGGACTCACACACGATCACACCCCATATGTATGCAGTCAAATTTGGGTCAGGGTGTTACAGTTATAGTTTTCAACGTAATTAAAATTTACGTTTACATTAGGACGACAATATTATTAGCGTTCACACTTGGCGAAGTTATATACATCGTTGATCGGCTAAAACCCAAACTCAAATGTCGGATCCAATTTTAGAGCGAGATTATAGCTTTTCTGGGTTTGTCCCAAATTCTTTTGCACCATTATGTGGAATCCTATCCCATATTGGGGATTATAGGACTATGGGTGTGGTTGCTCTTATGGTCTTTTTTACTTTAAGTTGGAAAACCAATATTTTATCATGGAGCGGAAACTAATAGAAGCGGAAATTGAGTTTCCGCCTAATTTATTTCATTATGTTTTAATGTGATAAAGTGGGATCTGGTGGGAACAAAAAACTAATAGGCGGAAACCACCAACATTCTCTATATTGTAGAGAAACCAGACACCATACTGGTTGGTTTTATATACAATGTGGAGATTTCTTTAAGCTCTTATATATACATATGATTAAATGTTTGATGGTTTTTACCCACAATTTGACTTGCCAGGTGGACTGACGAATCGCAAACGTCACTATGGTACCGAGATAAATTCTATTGAGCGATACCACTAATCTCGTCGACGGAATAATTAATCTCGCTCGTGAAAATTAATTTCTCCAACAGTCATCATACTCTCGCTTATAAATAAGAGAATCTCACACCCAAATTTTACACTAAATAATTTTTTCTTTTTTACAAATATTTTCTAATTTTTTGCCAAAATGTCGTCATTTTTTCAAGATTTTAAATTTAGATTGACCAAAATTTTGTGTTCGAAGGGCAGAAGCAGTATAAGAAGTTGCAACCTGAAAAGACGAGGGTACCGAGTACACCACCAATCTTTTTGTTTCAACCTATAAGAACAACCTTAAACGGTTCATGTAATCCAAGAACTCAAGAGCAAGATCTTTTCCCTTACTAATTGATTCACTCAACGGGATTCAATACAAGATACTGAAAGGCTTTGTCAACATACAAGTACGATTCTTTAATTATAAATGACAAGTCTAATATAATGCGGAAATAAAGTAAAGTACATGTAAGAATTTTGTTAACGAGAAAACTACACTCGTAAAAAAAATAAAACATGAGATCCAATCCAGTTTTGAATACTCTTAAGACTTAGACCGCCAGCACACCTACTCTCGGACTTTGGACTAGTTGGTTAAAACAATATGATCCTAATACGACTATTAGTCACAAAGCTTCTCCTAAGTATTCTTGCGCCTCCAACCACAGCAAGGTGATCACGCACATGTACACCCTTAGATAAACACACGTCTCTTACTGTCTTCTCTAAGAGTTGCTCCACAGTCCTTCGTGAAGACTATCGATGTAGAGGGTAAATCCATCGAGCCACGTGTCGACATCCTAGAGGAAGAGTACAACGGAAGAAGAAACAACTCGAGACGGAAAAATCCATCGCTTGGAGCCTCCCTCGAAGAGGTTGCTCCCATCGAAGAAGTATCGGGCAACGAGGATCAGGGAGCAATCGAAGAAATTCTCAAAGAGGTTGAAGAGTGAAAAACAACCTTAACCTCGATGTAGCATCGAAGAAACACCGATTTACTCGACAACCTTTGACACCCACGATTGTGTATTTTGTCTTATTAGTTGTCTTTCATTATCGAGTCTCGCACTATAAAAGGTGAGCTCGAGCTCAATTGTAAGGGTTGGATTTTTTTGTAAGGCTTGAGACCTTTCGAGAGACACTAGGTTAGTAAATGATGTTTAATCTCCTCTGGTCTAGAAGCTCATAATCCTTGTAGAATTAGTATCAGAAATATTCTTATATTCTATAAAGTATTAATTCTTTACTCTTTATCTTGTGTTATTAGAATTGCAATCCATTTCATTGTGTCTTTTGGTCATCGAGTAGAACATGATAGCATCTCGATGGGTGATTTTATACCATAACAACACTGAAACCTTTCTACTTGTAGTTTTATCTAATGGTATAAGATCTCTAGTCAGATTTTATACCGATACAGTTTGACGCTAGAAATAGGACTGATTAAAATGACTTAGGTCTGCCTATGCTTTGATGGTTTTTCAAAATTTTCAAAAAAAAAAAATTCTTAGGGTTTTCAAGTTCTTTTACTCAGTCTTTCCATTTTCTACTTAAAAACAGCTCCACCACCTTAAGTATCTAAAGATTTTGACCTTTAGAATGCAAAGGAATTTTGATCAAAACAACATATTTATAGATCGAGTTTTTTCAAGGAATTCAAGCTATGAAACACAAAGATCTAATCAAGATCCATTCACTTTTTCAAGATCTTTTCATGAAAATAAGAATGAAAAAAATTTATGTGAAAGAATAGTTTTAATCTCGAGTTCATCATAATTACGTAAAATACCCTTAGATCCTCTTTATCTCCATTCCGCTAAAATGGTCTAATAGGGTTTTATCTCTTCAAAAATATTTTAGGAAAGCAAGAAAGCACTTTTTTGAGACACATCCCTTTCGGTAAGTTAGTTAAGAAAGGATTCCCTAGAACCTCCATTTTTGGAAGGTAGATTTGGGAAGATCAGGTTTGTTAAGGAAACAAGACACAAAAGTCATAACGTCAGAAACCCTAGGAATTTCATTGGGTCGTACAAAAACATTTAAAAAAAAAATCATAAACTTTCGCATGCCGGATTCTGTTATAACCACTAGTATGCATGACAGACCAATAGTACACTGACACAGCCATCTTGGACCTCACGGGTTTGTTACTTTTTGCAGGTCACTGTCACAATGGCGTCGAGTTACATACTGGGGCACGAGACAGGTTCATAGAGGCAACACAACACAAGATCTTATATCAAAGGAATTTCACCAGAAATGGGGAGCACAATACATAATAAGGACCGAATAATAGAGGACCATGTAGAAGTCGAAGATTTGGGTCCAGATAGGAACAGATTTCAGGAGCAGGAAAATAACGAAGTCATCGAAGTAGAAGAAGGCGTACCACAAAGGAGACAGCCGGTAGAGGAGGAAACAGTAAAAGCAGGAAAGTTCAAAGCATTAATGAGAAAGTACAAAAAGTTAAAAACAAAGTTGATCAAGGCCAACGACAAGGCCATCGAGAAATCGACATCGAATTACAGAAGAGCCAGTGAAGAAAACTCTCGCCCTAGTCAAAGCTTGCATTTGAAACATAACTCACCAACAAGAGGACCTTCTTATTCAAAAGCTGGCTCGCACACCAGAACTGAACATGTCGATAAGGGAAATGTATCAAAACCTCGCATCGAACCCAGTATTCACTCGATGGGAAACAATATTCAGCTAGTATATGAAAGCGAACAATATCGGAGGGACGCAGAAGCAGCTGTATTACAACAGGTCATGATGAACGAGATTAAAGTATTACGAACAGAACTCCTTGAAAACAAGGAACAAACAACATCAAACCTAAAGTTAAAGCAAGCAATGCGTGAAGTAAATCGATCACCGCTTAGTTATGAACTCCAAGGCAAGCCAATACCAGTCGAATGTCAATGCCAATTTTTAACTCAATCTTCGACGGAAGTGGAGATGCAACCCATCACATAAAAATGTATCAAAGGTTATTCTTAGTTTGGGTTGATAAAGATGAAGTGCTCTGCAAATATTTCCATCGAGTTTAAAAGGAGAGGCGCTAGCTTAGTATGATAGCTTGCTAGCATCCTCGATATCGTTTTTTCGATGACCTATCCAGGATTTTCTTGCTTCACTTCCTGTAAAACAGCTCATCGAAACCCGAAGTGGAAAAACTATTTAGCATTAGGGTAAAACCGAAGGAATCTACCAAAAGCTTAACGGATCGATGGACGGCAAAATGTGTCGAGGTTGGGAATGATGCTATAGAAACAAATAAAGTTCGAGCCTACCTAAACGCTTTGGATAAAGATCATCCTTTATACGACAAGTTATTCTTGAAGAACATTGAAACATTGCAGGAATTGCAAAAATACCAAAAATGACGAATTGCACTCGAGGAAATTAAATAACAGGCAACCCAAGGAAAGGACAGCATATCGATAAGAAGTCAAAAGGCTCGTGGAACCTTTTAAGAAAGTAGTATTTGGATCAGTGCAAGACCAGCCAATGGACATCCTGGGAGGAGAGTCTTCAAGCGAGAAAGGCAGAATGATGAGGGACGATATGGAAATGAAGGAAAATTTGGTGATGGGAGGTATACTGATAACATAAGATACATAAATGGGGGTTATGGTGATAACAGAGGCAATGACTCTCGACGTAGGAACGAAGGAGGATATCAGAATAGAAAATCTGGAGTGCAAAGATCAGGATTTCCTCCCTTCCAAGATAGGAAACTCCCAAAGCTGAGTGTACCTCTAGAAGTCTCTTTAAGAAGTATTAAAGAGTCCGAGTCAGCAAGAAACATTCGCTACCCGGGGAGTAGAGGAAACCAGCCTGCACATACAAGAAATTCAAGGGAATATTGTCAATTCCACCAATTTTATGGTCATCCCACCGAACAATGCATTACGGCACAAGATCTGGTGCACCACTTTATATCAAAGGGAAAGTTTGACCACCTCCCCGGATTACCAAATCCACCTGCACCACAACCACAGTCACAAGAGGCAACAAAACACGAGGCGTACGTAATCACGATAGATGGGGATATCCAAAAATTCAATGAATGCAATTCAATAGTACACTCTGAGATCAGTGAATACAGTTTCCGCAGTAGCATCACAAACAGGATTCACAAAAGATATCTCGAAGGCAAAGAGGTATGAGCATAGCCACAAGGAAGCCACTCGATGAATGACAGAAATAGTCAGTTTTCTTTCTGCCGAGGACATGCCAGATGGAGGAAGGCACACAATTACCCCCTGGTAATAACCCTGAACATCGAAAATATCGAGTCTATCTTCTTTTTCTTCTAAATTCCCTTTGAATACGGTCATTTATTTATTCCAAGCCTCTTGGGAGGTTTCACATGTGTCCACGTGATAGAAACGATCAGGTGTTACTGCATGAATGCTAGCGTTAATCCCATCATAGTTTTGTTTAACGGCAAGAGTTTTCAAGTCATCATAAGCCGATATGTATTTGGGGACAGATTCACCGTCAACCAGGTGTATATCCTCTCTCGACATAAACCCAAGTTTTGAAATCCTGGGTTTGCAAAAACGATCTCATAGCAGTCTTCCACCATAGGTAATTGGTGCCATCAAACTTTGGTGGTATGTTACAATCTCTTATGCATTGTTCCATAATTCACAAGCCTTAATAAACACAGACAATTACGCGTTTAATGTGTTTACCGACTCTGAAGCAGGGGTACCGAAATACAACCAAATTTCCATTTGGGCTCGTGAGTCTTATGGTAAGATATGAACGATCTCAAAAATATCCAAATCTGTTAATCGGAGTTAGGATCACAAGTGATCAGTCCAACACAAGACAAGTCTTGGTAAATCCCCTAGATGGATTATGGACCAACTCGACGGTTATGAATAACGTACTTCTTGTGTTTGCTTTAATTATATAATCAGAGATACAATGCGGAAAGTAAAGCATACAAGACACTAAGATTTTTTTAACGAGGAAACTATGACCTGTAGAAAAACCTCAGGACCTCATCCAGATTGAACACCGCACAATACTAACTGTCTACGAACAATAGCCTACTATAAGACTTCGGTCTGGGATGAAGCAGAGACCAACTCCAACCCTCCAAGTGAATTGGCTATTGTCGCACTCCTTACGTCTCTAGATCCCAAAAGACCCTACACACTCGATTCCCCTAGCTGACGTCCTTTACAGGCCTAAGAGTTGCTTTAACCGCTGTTAAAGGCTTATGTCAACAATAACGACTTTGCAACCTTCATTATCAACTGTATGTTTCGAACTGTCCTATTCAGTTTAACATACGTAAGATGACTTCCTTTGGATTGCTCCAAGTCATACGAAAATCTACTTACAAGCGGGGGTTGACAAGTAAAACCAAGTAAACTATTCCCAGCTTGTCTCTACCTCAGCTGTGAACAAAATCACTTAAGAAACTTACTCAACTAGAGCTAACTAGTTCTTACAACACCGTGTGCAGCCGTACGTTGCTTCCTTCAACCTTATATGTAACATATCAGTTCTTGAATAGCCTTATTGCAGAACAAAAGAACATGGAATAGACAAGAACGTGATCAGGTTACCAAGGTTACAGGTTAATCTGATAACAACCAAAGAGGTACGTTATCGCCTACCTATGTTTCCCAACTCTCGAGAGAAGTCTTTATAGTCGTTAGGTAAATCCACAGATTCAACGTCAACCAGTATTTTGGGGACAGATTCACCGTCAACCAAAATAGTTGGTGGTGTATATATCCTTTCTCGACATAAACCCAAGTTTTGAAATCCCGGGCTTGCAAAAACGATCTCATAGCAGTCTTCCACCATAGATAATTGGTGCCATCAAACTTTGGTGGCACGTTACAATCTCTAATGCGTTGCTCCATAATTCACAAGCTTTGATAAACACAGACAGTTATGCCTTTAATGTGTTTACCGACTCTGATACCAATTAAAAAAAACAGGGGTACCGAAATACAACCAACTTTTCATTTAAGCTCTTGAGTGTTATGGTAAGATATGGACGATCTCAAAAATCAATATCCAAATATGTTAATCGGAGTTAGGATCACAAGTAAAGCACACAAGACACCAACGATTTTTTTAACGAGGAAACTACGACTTGTAGAAAAACCTCGGGACCTCGTGTAGATTGAACACCACACAGTACTAACTATCTACAAACATTATCCTACTATAAGACTTCTGTCAGGGATGTAGAAGAGACCAAATCCAACCCTCCAAGTGAATTGGCTACTGTCGCACTCCTGACGTCTCTAGATCCCACAAGACCCTACACACTTGATTCCCCTAGCTGACGTCCTTTACAAGCCTAGGAGTTGCTTTAGCCGCTGTTAAAGGCTTATGTCAACAATATCGGCTTTGCAACCTTAATTATCAACTGTATGTTTCAAACTGTCCTTTTCAGTTTAACATACGTAAGATGACTTGATTCGGATTGCTCGAGGTCATACAGAAATCTACTTACAAGCGGGGGCTAACAAGTAAAACCAAGTAAACTATGCCTAACTTGTCTCTATCTCAGCTGTGAAAAGAATCACTTAAGAAACTTACACAACTGGAGCTAACTAGGTCTTACAACACTGTATGAAGTCGTACGTTGCTTCTTCAACTTTGTATGTAACATATCAGTTCTTGAATAGCTTTATTGCAGAAGAGAAGGACTATGGAATACACAAGAACGTGATCAGGTTACCAAGGTTACAGGTTAATTTGATAACAACCAAAGAGGTACGTTATCGCCTACCTGTGCTTTCCAACTCTCAAGAGAAGTCTATATAGTCGTTAGGTAAATCCCACAGAGGAACTGCTACCTAATAGAGGATGACTACCGCAACAAGCTTACACCGAAGTGCAAAGAGTTTACGATCAATTCCACAAAGAAACTTCATGTATGCTTGATGCATGTGGTTTTCGTTATTAAGTCCTCTATTTATAGCTCTCAATAAGATAGGTTGTTTTGAGATAAAGCAATAGATTCCTTGACCTACAAGTTAGCAATTGCCCGTGTAAACATGCCCGTTATTTGACTTGCACACAAAGAAACCCTAGGTTAATCTCAATTGGAATTCTTTTAACATTTATCTGCCAAGTGGTTTGTTAGCTCTTAACCACTTCAACATAGAAATCCAATGACCATGAGAACACCTTTATCTTATTGACTCATTGAGATTCGTTACATGAACCGCGGAAGATATTTCGTGATAAACCAAGTCCAACTAAGAGATAAGAAGTTAGTTGTTTAACCCGCGTGTAAATCCCGCAGAATATTCACCATACGGTTCGGGAACCGTCCATATGAATCCGGACCAAATACATCGAATCCGTGGTTCACGTGTACAAATCGACGTTTTGAGACACGAGAGGGAAATCTGGTGCCACTGTTCACGAACCGGTTCGTGAACCGCCGTTATTCAGATTTAGGGTTAAACGGGATCCGCTGGAAGTTCTGGGCTGGGCCAGTACTTAGACGTGTGATATACCTTTAGCTATAATCCATGGACTCTACTCTAGGGTACTCCTTTAGATTCATCCAATTTCCTACATGTGATTTTTAAGCAAACCATTGCAATGGAAAGTGTATTGAATCTATCTTATGTATCTTGTAAACTTAGTATGGTGGGAACACACATACTAACATAACTCATGGTTATATAGACAAGAGTACAACCAATCGCTATTAAGTCATAACTCCTACTAACCTTTTGTCGATGAAGAATATTTGATGTCTTATTTATAATCTCTGTCTTCGTCTTCAAGATCTCTACTACTTTGTCCATATCCTAATTCCAAAATCCAAACTATAGTAGACTAAATCAAGAATTGTGTTTTGACACCTAAAACTGACAACTAGCTTGACATACCAACGCTAGTGGGTTTGACTTGACAATGCCCTAACACGGGTATAATGGTTATTTGAAAAGAGGGAAAAAATGAGTGGGAAACATGAACACGACATCTGCTATGTGAATTATGTACACGCCATCCACTATACACTACAAAACAGAAGGCCTTTTGGAACAGCCACAAAAGCGTCCCAAGAAGGCAAAAGTCGTTCCAAATAGTACCAGTGACACGAAAAATGGATCCAAAAAATGATTCTTTATGAAATCTTAAATCAAGGTGAATGGAATCCAGAACTTAGATCAAAATCTGAAGTTCTTTTTCTTACGTCTATGATATTATACTCAATTAAAAATTGTTTTTGCCTGAAAAATTCTGTACTGCAAATGAGTACTTTCGTAGTGCTCGAGATCCAAATCGAACAAGAGTATCATAAACCAAGTCAATGGTAGTTCAAGTCTTGCTTCGGTCACAGAGGTTAGAGGTTGATCTAGGGAGGAAAACAATGAAATAAATTTGAGATCAGGTTGAGGATGTGTGTTTCTGGGTGTGAAAGTTCAAGACCTCCATCGTAGGTGTGACTGGATATCTCAAGGCTAGAAGTGTGTTGAATACTCATGTATGCTTGCTCTGAGGTTCTGTTGTTTTCAAGAGTTCTGCCTTGGAAGATAGAGAAAGCCTCTATTTATAGTATTGAACTCACCATGATCTCTCGACAGAGAAGGTGGAAGTCGTGCAAGAGTGGAGGAGTGGAGAACATGAGTTCGTTCTGTAACTGCTAGAGTCGTGTAAAACATGTCCATTCAGCACCATCTTTCGTAATTGTCCATCATCTCCATCAATTTCTTTCGAACTGCCGTAGACTGCCAAACCAATACCCCTAAAGTTCCACCCCACCCCCCACCCCGTGTGATGTTTTGATATCTCGTGTAATATGAAGATGTTGCTAATTGTGTTAAGTTGAACTACAATAATCTTGTGTGGCCATGTGTTCGTAGTATGACCATGACTTGAACTTGGCAGGAGTGTGCATGTGTGGCCATGGCTCTATGGATGCGGCCTTGGCTAAAATAGATGTGACGCCATGGCCTTATGGCCACGACCAAGTATTTTGTAGCGCCATGAATATGGTGCCATGGCTCTTGTGGCCAAGGCCAAGTATTTTGTGGCGCCTTGGCCTTTGGCCACGACCAAGTATTTTGTGACGCCATGAATATGGCGCCGACATTCTGCGGCTCATTTCGACTATGGCGTGTTTGTGCACTTGGGCTATGCCGTATTTTTAGGTCATGGCATGCTTAGCCATGACATACTAGGCCATTCTATGTTTAGGTTATGGCCTGCCTAAGTGTGTTTAGGTTGTTGTATACTTCTCAGAGAGCTCTGGACAGGCCTAGAACTACGATGTTTCTGAGGTTTTCATTGAGACTCTGTCAATTCTCCACCATAGTACCAGTGAGCAATTTAGTTTTGATGCCGAGGAATTCAAAGTGATATCAGAATAAAGTAAATCGATGGTATTACGAGTTGGTGGGTTATTTAGCATTGCACTATGATATTATTCTCTCCACCCGGGAGTTATAAGAGATAACTCATATATAGCATATTCGGCTTGCAGAATAAGTTGTATTCTGAGCTGTAAATATCTGCCTGAGTAGGCAATCGCCTCTTGGCAAGGCATAATCAGAGGGTCATTTTACGTTTTTATCCCTCTTCCATTTTTCACCATCTACAAAATTATAGAAATACCTAAATCGAATCTACTACTTAGCAAAATCAATTTAGAATTCCTCGAATGATATCTTGTAGAATTTTCAAAGGGCTTACGAGCACACAACGATCATGTGAAATTTTATTGCCTTATAGCAGAAGAAAAGGATCGTAGAATAGACAATAACTAAGATGATCACCAAGATTACACGAACTAACTATCCATTTACAATAGGTTAGAACTCGTGCTTAATGAACCCCAACTAATGTTACACGACATGTATGTGATTAGTTTGCAGCGTCGCAAGGCTAAATTACTTGATACTCAAGTATTATCCAAACGCACAAAAAGTCCTTTTAGTATGATTCATATCCACAAGCGAAGTTCATTTAATTCTTCCAAAGCAATAAACAACTTGATGAAATTTCAAAATTTTGATCAGGTGGGATGAGCATATGTTTTTCAAAACAGTAGGTCAACCGATAAGCATAACCCTCGTGGTATGTTAAATCTTTGGGAAACTAGCCTTTAGCCCATTTTTTTAATTTTTTTTAATCAAAAACCCGTCCTTAAGATCCCATATATGAAGGACCCGTAATTATTTATATAAGATTTGATTGAT
>JAJJMA010328919.1:0-32197 GCA_023529015.1 Papaver nudicaule
TGCACCGAAGTCCTTTTGTCAATTAATAATTAGTCCGGCATCCTTATTCAATCTAACGGCTGAACTTCTAAGATTTTGTTAATCCAACGGCTGAAATCAAATGTGCACACACCAAAATAAGTTGTGCGCAACACCATTTTTTTTCGGAAATCTTCGAGATCCAACGGCTGCTGTTTAATTTGGGGCGATCCGACGGTTATGAAGGGTAAGCTTTAATAGTTGGGTTGTTTGCCTTAAAGAGGGGGGAGATAGATACTCTTATTGTGCGCTTATAGATACTCTTTGTAAAGGAGGTCTTTGGTTCTCTTCTCCGAAATGCATAGAGATTTGAATGTGGTACTGGATGTTGTTGTTTATAATTCTTTGATTGGGGGACATTGCAGTTCAGGCCGGTGGTTAAAAGAGACAAAGAGACTCCTTGAAGAGATGAATAGTAGAGGAATTTCTGCGTATGCGAGGACATATGCTCCTTTGATTCATGGTCATTGCCTACATGGTCAATGGGAAGAAGTAAGAAGATATTTTGATGAAATGATAGATCGAAGGATTTCACCGGACACAATAATTTTTAGTATATTGATAGATTCACTTCGCAAAGATGGGATGACGGAAGATGCTTGGGGTTATTTAAATCTAATCAGATTACTTATACCTCAATGATCGACGGTTTGTGTTTGGCAGGTCGGCTGCAAGAAGCCATCAAACTGTTTCACTCAATGGTGGATAGGGGCCTTGAGCCAAATGAAATCAGCTGCAACGTGTTAATCGATGGGTATTGCAAGAACAGTAAGTTGGATGAAGCTATGCAGCTATTTAAGAAAATTATACAAAACACTATTGAGGGGACTATACCGGGATGGAAGAATGAAGACTGCACAGAGGTTTCTTGAGGAGATGCAATCTTTGGGTCTATCTCCAAATGAAGTTACAGTCTCTGCAAGAACGGGAAAATGAAGGAGGCAATAGAATTGTTTGAATCCATGGAGGGTATAGGAATCTCAGCTGATAACTACATGTACATCATTCTTATTACTGGTTTATGTAAGGCTGGACAGTTAGAAGATGCAAGGAAACTTTTTAATGAGATTCCAAAAATAGGATTGGTACCTGATGTAGTAACATATAACACAATGATCAAAGGCCTCTTTCGTTGCAAGATGTTATTGGAGGCCGAAAAATTAATCATCAAAATGGAAGAGACGGGTTGTTTACCAAATGCTAGAACATATGATACCATCATTACAGGATTTCTTGAAGGAAAGGAGACTGAGAAGGCTTTACAATTTCTCCAAGTTATGCGCAGAAGAAAATTTGCACCAAGTGATCTGTTATTTGCTTGTTTGTGACCACTCTCTTCGCCCGTGAATTAAAAAAGCTTTAGCTTTTTTTCATGTGGGGTGAAACCTCATTATGGTTGAGGTAACACTGAAATATCTTTATCAGAGCAAAATATTTGCTTGAACATTTGGTTTTTTTACTTGCCTCTGTATGCTCCTAAGATTCGAAATTTAAAACTTGTGGACAGTTGTGTGGACTTAGGCTTGTAGATATAACTTTATATAAAACCATATAGTATAGGTTTATATTATGTTCTTTTGGTTCATGTATGTGCTTCAGTTGAGCTTCACTTATAATAATGTGTAAACTTATTCAGATGTAGTTATTTCAGATGGTAACAAGAGAAGCTTTATAAGGTACACAGGTACACTTGCATTTATACATAAAGAATTTGATAAGGTACACACATTTGTTTATACATGTAATTTCTTGATCCTCTTGGCTTGCCATTAGGAAAATCGGTTCGTAGCATTCTTAGAGTCAAAATCCATGACAGTAATTCAGCTTCCTCTAATAAGTTGTTGGACTCCTTATAAATTGCAGATGCCAAGTATTCGACATATTTCAGCTTTAACTGCCTTATGTGTGTGTGAGTGCGAGGATAAATACATTGACATGCAAATATGGCTCCTCAAAGATATGGGGCGTATTACTATGATAAGAATCCATTATTATGACAATAACCTGATTGACCAGCTGCAGGTGATGACTGAACTTTTCACATAGCATCTCCTTCGAGGTTGGACTTAATAATACCCATTGCTGATGAAACTTGTGTAGCTCATCTTGTGTAAAAATGTTTTTTCCTCCTAGTATAGTGATTTATCTGAGCCTTGCATCCATGTGTCTGTTCTGTTTTCAGTTTAGACCTTAGTTTATCAGTCCATGCATGGCGTTAACCTCTCCTGTTTATTGCATTCATGAAAGATCATCAACAACTTCGTTCTTCACCCTCGTTTGTACACTAACAACTTTCCCAGCAATTTTTGATGTGATAGAGTAATAGCTCTTGCCTCCTAAAACTGCTTCTGATTTCGTTGATCTGTAAGAAGAGTTTTGTCGGTCCTAATATTTGCATGCCACTAAATTTTTTGATCTAGAGTAGCTTTACAAAATTCAAGTAAAGTATTCTTCTGCTTTAGACACCCATTCTTCTAGGTCATTTCCATTATAGTGAGTTAGGTTCAATTTTAATTTCCTCCGCTTTCAGGTTTGTAGGAGATGAGTTTCTATTACCTCAAACATTTTATCGAACAATCTATCAAACGATACAGCTGCATACTTTTTCTATAAAATGTTGAACCTAATACTCATTGCTGATGAAACTTAAGTAACCGATCTTGTGCGCACATCAAGTAGAGCGGTTTAACTAAGAATTTTTTTCTTGAATCCAGTTAGTCTGTTTTGAATTCAACATTTAGTTCATCCATCCATGCATGACTAGTATACCTGATGGGCTAACCTATCCACTCCTGTTTAGTGCATTCTAGTCTGAGAAAGCATCAACAACTTTGTTATCCTCATCGAAACTGTTATCCGTTGGATGAAAGTAGATGGACAGCTAGAAAATTTTGTTCAAAGCTTTTGTCAAAGTCGTGAGTACCATGATCCGGACCCATAATCTCCTTTTGCAGGAGTTAAATATCACAAGACAGTACTTGGCTAACTTTGGGAGTTTTGGATTTGTTTCTTAAGATAGGCACTGGAGTATCTCACGGGATCCTCTGTGCCAGAAACCCTCTGTGCCTACCATCACTAGGCGACAAGTGTTACTGTTTTTTAACTACCGGAAATCAGTTTTTGGGTTAACTGAAGTTATCTTGGACGATTTTCTAAGAGAGAAAAAGGAAAATATTTATTAATATCTCTTCTCTCTGTAGAAGAATAATACACACTGACACAGGAGAAGATAAAGCCATGGTATGTAGAATATGATTTTTCCTGATTTTTTTTTTTTTTGGATTTTTTTCCTGAATTTTTTTTGTTGATCTTTTTGATTTTTTGCTCTTACTTTTTTGTTTTTGTAAGGTTGTGAGATTAACAGCAGTACTGCTTGAAGAACGCAAAGAGAAAGAAGCAAAAACAGCATCAGTTATTGATATTGATGATGATTTAGTTATACTAGGTAATAATCAGAGAAAAGGTAGAAAGAGACCTAGGGAAGATGATGATGATGATGATTGTGTTATTATTGATGGAAATACCAAACAAGGAAATGGTGTTGTTGATATTGAGATATTAACAGCAGTACTGCTTGAAGAAAGCAAAGCGAAAGAAGCAAAAGCAGCATCAGTTATTGATATTGATGATGATTCAGTTGTTGATATTGATGATGATTCAGTTATTGATATTGATGATGATTCAGTTATACTAGGTAATAATAAGAGAAAAGGTACCGAGGGAGATGATGATGATGATTGTGTTGTTATTGATGGAAATACCAAACAAGGAAATGGTGTTGTTGATGTACTGCCTGAAGAAAGCAAAGAGAAAGAAGCAAAAACAGCATCAATTATTGATGGAAATAGTACCAGACAAGGAAATGGCGTTGTTGATGTTGAGACGCTCCGTGGAATGGGGATTCGTGAGTTACGATTACAAGCTTCAAAACAAGGGGTTTCATTTAATGGGACTAAGAAAGAAATTTTTGAGAGACTTTCTGCTGGTTTGAAAAAGTTGGTTAAAGCCACCAAGAAAGGTGCTGCGGTTTTGGATCAGTATCTCCCTGACAACGTAAAGGCAAACTACCATGTATTGGAGCATGTAAGTGAATGGACTGCAGTTCTTTGTTTTTCGGTTCATGGGGTATTCTTTAATTTCTTAGCAGATTTAATTTTTGACTTTGCGCTGCGTTTTGATAAAATTCATGCTGTTGGTTCTTAATCACATTGGCTTCAAAATAGTTTTGTTTTATCTTTATACAGGGATGTGAAATCTATGACGCAATGTTGAATCGAACAAATGTCTCAGATAATAGTAATACGTTCTACGTGATTCAAGCTCTTGGTATACATTCTTCTCCTCGTTTATTTCTCTTGTTCTGATTGTCGTCTTCCAAACATCTGTTTTTGTGTACTGGTCAGAATCAAGTCTCTTGAATGTGGGTTAAATCTTTTTTACTGACTTTTGTTTGCGCTATATTCTAAACTAATGCAGAATCAGACAGTGGTGAAGCTTTCATGGTTTTCACTAGAGGGGGTCGAGTTGGAGTTAAAGGGCAGATCAATTTACAGAAGTTCACCTCCAGAGATGCAGCTATTAAGGATTTTGAACAAAAGTTCTACGCCAAGACCCACAATGTCTGGTCTAATCGCAAGAATTTTGTTTGTCAGCCGAAACTCTATACTTGGTTGGAGATGGATTACGTGAGTTTATTCATGCCTTATAGTATTTACTTTAGTTGTTGCTCTCGAATCTATTTATTCTCAGTATCATTCATTACATTTCTAAGTTCAAGAATCTCGGGTACTCTCTTTTGATAATTTCAGGTTCCAAAGAAGCTCAAAGACTCTTCAATTCAACTACGAGAGACAAAACTGGATTATCGCGTTGCTAAATTTATATCTCTTATTTGTAATGTCAGAATGATGAAGCAACAAATGGTTGAAATAGGTTAGTAACGTTTACCTCTAAATGACCAACTCTTAACCCAATCATACTATCACAATTTACACCTTCAACCAATATGTTCTGCTTGTCCACCTTGTTAGTGCTTATAGTCTTTTGTTTTCCTGTGCATATTTGAGCAAACTTTTGTAACTTTTCAGGATACAACGCCGAAAAGTTGCCTCTTGGTAAGTTAAGCAAATCAACCATTTTGAAGGTACGCCATTTGGTTGATCACTTAGCGATATATATATAGATATTGCTGTACTTTCTCTCTCTCCTTAAATTCTTATTTGGCAATTGGATTTACTTAGGTAAATCGAATCCTGATCTTACATGTCTGGCATTCTTTTGTTTAACTCGTACAGGGATATAATGTCTTGAAAAGCATCTCTGAAGCCATGACTGCTAACCCCGACAGGAAAACACTTGAGGAATTGACTGGGTAAGCATTAGACTCTCCTTCAAGGTTCAAGGTTTTATAATGTGCATTAGCTGAAAACGTTAATTTTTAAACGTTCAGTTATTGTTATTGTTTTACTTTTCGTTATTCATTATTCTCTAGTTGTTTCGTTGCAGAGCCTTCTACACTGTTATCCCTCATGACTTCGGTTTCAAAAAGATCCGTAAGTTTCTTGTGGGAATTGCATTTCCCATCTACCTGTAACCTTTTCTTCTTCCTACTTCTCTAACCAGACAATTTTGCAATTTTGCATTTGACACTTCCAAAATTTCCGTCGTCATTTTATTATGTTGCTAAACACTTTTACTGGAAATGATAATTGTTGGCTGTTCGCCATGTTGTTTTTATTCTCTGAACATGATAGTTACTGTACAAAGAATGTGAACAATGGCAGGGGATTTTATTATCGACACACCGCAGAAACTGAAAAGCAAGATAGAAATGGTAATGAGTTTCTTTATTTCTGCTATGAGAAATTCATTAGTTGTTTATATTTATTGTTGATTTGAGCTATTAATTGACTCCGACTTTCAATTAACAATTGTCTTTGCGTTCATAAAGGTTGAAGCCCTACGTGAAATTGAGCTTGCGACTAAGTTGTTAGAGGACAATGATGACGATGACGTCCACGTATTTTTCTTCTCATTGTTTCTCCTTTCTCCATTACCGTTACTATACATATGTAGCCCTTGCATCAAATGAATAGGCATTTACTGTACCACCAATGCATATGTACTAATTTGATTTTGTCTGTTGAACAGGAAGATATACTATACACTCATTACAACCGCCTCCAGTGTGAATTGAGAGCGATTGATGCCGGTTCAAAGGAATACTCTATGGTAAAACTCTATCTTGTTTAAGTTGAATAACATGGTTTTGTGTTTACCAAGTATAAAAAAAAGTGTCAGTAAGTTCTATCTTACAATAAATATAATATCAGATAGGTATTATTCTTTAAATGAAACCTCGAATTTGGATGCAGATAGAGAAATATATGAAGAATACTCATGCACAAGCACATTCAGGTTATAATGTTGATATAGTTCAGTTATTTAGGGTATCCAGGAAGGGTGAATATGAACGTTTCAGAAAGGTACGTCATCCTTCCCAAGAGAACTTCTGAAATGTTTGAATTGGTTCTGTGATCTCTTGTGGAAGCTCATTTGCTTGTACGACTCATCTTATTCCTCTCTGCATGCAGTTTTCTAACACCAAAAACAGAATGTTGTTGTGGCATGGTTCTCGACTTACTAACTGGACTGGAATTCTATCACAAGGTAACTCTTTTACTTTTTTACTTTTCCTATGCGAGATTTCAACAGATATTATTTTTCGTTTCAAAATAAATATAATGGTACTTTGTTGCAGCACCTGAGCTAAAACATGATATTGCTTGAGTATACTAAGATACTCTTCCACATTCTTTCATCTGCCTTAAAACAGGATTGCGTATTGCTCCTCCAGAAGCCCCATCAACAGGTCATGCGTTCGGTAGAGGGGTTTATTTTGCTGATATGTTCTCAAAAAGTGCAAATTATTGCTACTGCAACTCTTCTTCGTCTTCTAGGGCTGGGGTGCTTCTTTTATGTGAGGTTGTTTTCTTTCTTAGACCTTATTAATACTTATCCGTGGTGGAGTGAAATTACCAGAAAGAATCTAACATATTGTAGGGCCATATTTTTTGCCCCAGAACATCGCTGGTAATAGCATAACTGAAAATGTATCATACATTAACATATCTCCTTAACCTTATAGGTTATAGCTCATTTATTGGCCGAATTAGAGGGGCCAAGATGAAGATTTTTTGTATTGTATCCCACATTTATTTATAAGAATATGTACCCAGATTCACCTAAGCGACCTATTTTTGCCCTCAATGAGTATGATGTATTCACACTTTGTGCCAAAATGCTTGAGAACACAATCATTTTCTAATTTTCTTGCTGGCAGGTTGCATTGGGCGAGATGGCTGAGCTACTACATGGACATTCAGGCGCTGCTAGGTTGCCACCGGGGAAGCAAAGGTCCGTTCCTTTTTTATTTAATGTCTACAGTGCTTTCTGAGTTAACAAGTTTTACACCATCACCTGAATCTCGGCAGCAGATACTTGGATTATCCCCTCTCAATATGAAATAAACAATGAAATAACAAAAAACTGTGTCGTGAATGATATTGGCATGTTAAGGTTTCTAGGTGTCATCGTGACTACTAATGCTTGTATGTGAAATACATGTTGCAGCGTAAAAGGGGTTGGTTCAACAGCGCCAGATCCAGCTGAGTTTCAGACACTTGATGATGGTGTTATAGTGCCACTTGGGAAGCCGAAGCAGCAACGAGACCGAATGGTATCATGCTCTCATTTTATGCATTTTAATATCGACGAAGAAATCATAAGAAAACTTGGATATTTTTTGGTGCATGAAACTGAAACAGAATATACTCTATTTTTACAATACAGGCCGGTGGCGTGTTGCACAGTGGCTTGTTGCACAATGAGTATATAGTCTACAATGTGGATCAGATTCGGATGCGGTATCTCATTCATGTCAATTTTAATTACAACCGGTGATCCGCAGAATAATAGCAGTTTTAACCAAAACTCATCTATAAAGAAGCCTCTAATTTCTCGTGATGGTAAAGTTAGTAGTCATTTTCCGAGAGAGGTAGCTTTTTTATTCTTCCCAAATAACTATGTAAAGTATTATTGTTTTTGTAGTAAGTAACGATGTAAAGTCTTTTCTTTAGGCAGTAAATATAAAGGTCTCGCCTATTTACCACCTACACTCTTACTCTTTTCTACCCACCTAAAATTCCACCTATGTTTTCCTAATTACCATCACCTATAAAAAAAAATTAAAACACCTATTTACCACCCCATTGAATGTACTATCCACATTCAAAAAAACTTAAAAACCTAAAACTTAAGAAAAACCTGACCTCCATTCTTATAATCAAATTAGGGTCTGATTTTCTTATTCAAATAAAATCATCAAACCTTACTGATCTACTTTTTATCTTGAGTAAGGCTTGATTGGTATGATTCTTGTTACTGTGATTTGATTCAATTGGATTGTATGTATGTATTGTGGTTCTTTCTATTCAATTTTGATTTTGAACAACTGTTAGAGCTGGTGAACTAGTCGTGCAACTCTGAACGACTTTGAACATGTATAGTCGTTCAGGTATAATCGACTAATGTTGATATTGTTAGGACATTGTCCGGTCAAACCCACTAGCGTTGGTATGTCAAGCTAGTTGTCAGTTTTAGGTGTCAAAACTCAATTCTTGATTTAGCCTACTAGAGTTTAGATTTCGGAATTGGGATATAGACAAAGTAGTAGAGACCTTGAAGACGAAGACTGTGAAGACAAAGAAGACATCAATTATTCTTCATCGACAAAAGGTTAGTAGGAGTTATGACTTTATGGAAATTCTTTTATTCTACTTTCTCTATTCTTTCGAAATATAGTCGACTACTTTAGTAGTAATAATAGCGATTGAGATCGTATTCTTGTCTAACGTGGCCTTGTGTCATGACCAGTGTTTGTTCCCACAAATACTGTGAGTACAAGAATGAATGAGATAGATTCGGTGCCATGTGTCCATTACAATGGTTTGCTTGCAAATCGTTAGTTGGATATGGATGAATCTAAAGGAGTACTCTTGAGCAAAGAGTCCATGGATTACAGCTGAGGACGTATACACGTCTAAGACCTGGTCAGCCCAGAACTTCCAGCGGAATCCAGATTTGACGAAATCTGACAGGCGCACGGTTCACGAACCGGTTCGCAAACCAGAAACTCGGATTTCTTCTGAGTTCCAAAGTGACTGAACATTTCGCGAACTAGGACGCGAACCCAATGTCGGTTACTTTGCTGGTGTCGGATTTAGTGGATATTCTTTCAGGATTTCACTTGGTTCAAACTCTAAACTCCTTTATCTCTTAGGTGGACTTGTATATCACATAATATTTTTTGTGGTCCATCTAACGATCCTCAATGAGTCAATAAGATAAGATTATCTCTGGTCTGTTGGATTCTATCTTGAAGTGTTTTTGAGCTAACAAAACACTTGGCAGATAATGATAAAAAGAATTCCAATTGAGATTAATCTCTATTACTTGGTTATCAAGTTTAGGGTTTCCTTAACTTGTGGGACAAGTAATTGATTGCTTTATTCCAAAGCAACCTATCTTATTGAATGCTATAAATAGAGGTGTCTATGGACATATACCGCAAGCATCAAGCATACGTGAAGGTCCTTAGGAGGTAGCGTAAACTCTTTTCACTTCGGTGAATGCTTGTTGTGGTATAGTCATCCTCTATAGATTGCAGCTCCCCTGGGAACTCCCTACGACTATAAAAGACTTCTCTTGAGAGTTGGGAAGCACAGGTAGGAGATTGAGACCATATTTGGTTGAAATCGGATTAACCTGTAACCTTGGTAACATGATCACGTTCTTGTCTATTCCATAGTCCGTCTCTTCTGCTATACGACTATTCAAGAACTGATACGTTACACACAAGGTTGAAAGGCAGCGGCTGCACTCGGTGTTGTAAGACCTAGTTAGCTCCAGTTATACAAGTTTCTTAAGTGATTCTTCGTGTATAACTGAGGGAGAGACAAGTTGGGCATAACTTACTCGGTTTGCTTATCAGCCCTGATTTGTGAAGTAGATTTCCGTATGACCTGGATTTAATCATCCGAAGGAAGTCAACTTGTGTGTGGTAAACTGATAGAGGACAGTTAGACCATACGTCAACAATTAGGTTGCAAAGCCAGTATTGCTGACACAAGCCTTTGACATCGGTCAAAGCAACTCCTAGGCATGTAAAGGACGTCAGCTGGGGGAATCAAGTGCGTGACGATCTGTGGGGGAACTAGAGACGTAAGGAGTGCGACAGTAGCCAATTCGCTTGGAGGGCTGGAGTTGGTCTCTGCTACATCCCAGACCGAAGTCTTATAGTAGGCTAGCGTTTGTAGTCAGTTTGTACTGGGCGATGTTCAATCTGGACGAGGTCCCGAGGTTTATCTGCAAGGCAGTTTCTTCGTTAAAAAATCTCTGGTGTCTTGTGTGCTTTTACTTTCCGCATTATATCTCTGATTATATAATTAAAGCACCAAGTAGTACGTTATTCAATAACTGTAGAGTTTACTCCAAAGTCCCAACTTTGTAGAGTTGATCCCCAAGATCACAACTCCAGTTATTAGAGTTTGGATATTGATTTTTGAGATCGTCCAAACTCAAACCATAAGACTCACGAGCCCAAACGAAAAGTTGGTTGTATTTCGGTACCCCTCCTTTTTCAGATATCCTGACCCACTTGATCGTCAACTGTCGTCCAGGTATAGTCGACTTCTGGTCATTGCATCCTGGACGACTTATATAACCCCTCGTCGTTGACATATGAACGACTTGGTCGGAATGTAGTCGTCCAGGGTATGACTACCATGGTTCGTTAGGGTCGTTCATAACGTGACTACTAATATTACTCATAGTCGTTCAGGTTGTGACTACTAGTCTATGCTATGGTCGTCCAGATACTGAAGACCAGTTGGTCGAAAATTTAAGGGCAAAAATAAACCAATCATAATCATTTACTCTAAACCATCTTTGGTAAACTTTTTGTCATTAGATTTGACAACAATCGAATCTTCTTGGATGTGCAAATCATTTAAGGTTTGGAAAATAAAAGAGTAATTATAGAAGAGGAAAAAGACAAATACTAGTCAAGTCAAACCCTATTTACTTTTGTAGGTGGTAAATAGGAGAAATTAGAATTGAAAAGTGATTACTTTTATCAATTGTGAGGTGGGGTGGGAAATAGTGAGAGTGTGGGTGGTAAATAGGTAAGACCAATATAAATCTCAACTTTTTTTTCCTTTTGAATTTGAAAGGTTATATTAAAGTTGGACCGAAGCCCACTACCTGCAAGCCCAGGTAGCTAGGCAAAGAAAATAAACAAAAATCCCCCCACCCCGATGCAGACGAGTTTCGAACTCAGGTCGCTGGTATCACCACCCAACGACTTTACCACTGTACTATAGTGACATCTGCATATAAATCTCAACTTGGTAGTTAAGTTTCCAAGGATGGCTGTGGAATATGTGAAGAGTTCATGTGATATATGGTTTCCGCGTTAGGCACGAATAGGAAATACCCCTCCGTCCAATTTCGTTTGTCCGTGTACTATACACAATCTGACAAGGTTGTGTAATTCCCAACACCATTTGCTGCTTGTACAATCAAGATTTGGAGACAGTGAGGCACTTGCTACTTCACTGAGATAAAATGCTAAGATCTTGTACTGCTATGTCTTTATGCGCTTGGTAAGCCGAGGAACTAGAACAGATTGCTCACGAAGGACCTGACATTAAGCAAGTTACATTTGATTATGAACCCTGGAAGCGATATTTTTGTTACCAAATGCTATCATCTGTTGCATTCCCAGAGTACCTTAAAAGCTGTTATTTTTTTATGCACCTAACATAACATTTGAGCTCTAGACTTTTACTTTTTAGCTCAGCTCAAAATGAAGAACTGATACTTACAGTCACATGTTCGGATGAAATTAGTTGTTTAGGAAACATAATGAAATATTCCACATGTTCTGATTGAAGGAATTTTTGTTACAGTACGATTTGGCAATATGCAGCTTTCCTTCTGACAAATGTCAGACATCGTGCATATATGATTTTTCCTTCCTTTTTTTTCATCCAGTGTGTTATAAAGGTAATGTAGCAAGTGATAATGTACATCAATCTGCTGACACAATGTGAAGGCTTGGCAAGCCAAACAAATTTATAAGCAAATTACTAAGATGAATAAAAAGTTTCTTCTGGATATCTTATTAGTTTATAACTTTCAAAAAAAATCTTATTAGTTTATGTTCTAGTCCCTTTTCATAGACTTAGCTGATTATAGGTATCCTTTGCTAGGATGAAACAGGAGCCTGATATAACCCACGCAGTTGACAAGTGACACATTAGGTAGGATTGAATGGGTCCTGCAGTGGCATCTAACTTACCGGACTTGTAGGGATATAATCTACTCAGTGAGATTCGGGGGTTAGGGTTTTGCTGTTAGCGATTGAGAGGGAGAAAGATCGGGGCTTAAGGTTAGTTGCATGCTGATTTGATAAGTGAGAGCAAAAGATGGCGACCAAAGCAATGGTAAGAAAGATTTTTGTGAATCCTGAAGCATTTTCGATCATTTGTTTTTGGATCTCCTGGAATAGGCAGAAGGTCTGCAGCACCCCCTGGAATGGTTGGAAAAAGAATTCTAAAAGATAGAGGAGGAGAGGTTGAGTTGGATGAGAAGCAGAGACTCCTACAAAAAAGTGGAGGGAGGATTCCCAAATTTTAGGGGATCACTGGTGTCTATCGAGCACCACCGTGGGTCAGGAGCTGGAGCTGGAGGAATGATTGAATTCGCAACTGCGGCTAGTGTTAGGAGATTAGAGTTAGAGCGGCCTGGTCCCTATGGGTTACAAAGGCAAGCAGTGGAGGGAGTGGTATGTATCACCACCAAGGATGCATTTCTCTTATATAATCCTACCACTGGAAATACATCTCCTTGGATTGAAACCACCACCTGCACTCAGCCGGAAACGTTTAACCGCCAAGTCGATTCCATCGCTCTAGGATTTGATCCGAAAAACAACAAACATAAGGTGGTATGCATATCAAGTTATACGGAGAGATGCTTCTCTGAAACCGAAGAGTACGAGTGTCTGGTTGTGGAGGTCCTGACAGTTGTGGACTACTGGTGAACATAAATGGAAGAAATTGAAGGTTGCCCCATACTTTTTCTCTAAGACAGGGAGCCATGAGAAAGCGAGGTTTGCCTCCTTTGTGGATGGTCCTCTCTACTGCAATGGTGAGATACATTGGCAGTTCCGTTATGCGGATGTATTTGAATATATCATTGGCTTTCATGTGGGAAGGGAAGATTTTAGTGTTACTCTAGTTACTAGTTGTCTCAGCCAACAACTTGTCGATACTTCACGACATGTACGGTCGATGCTGATGGAAGTCGATGGAAAAGTAGCTATTTTAAAGAGTACATTAGATGATCTGGAAACTTCTTCGTTATGGATACGTTATGTTGCACGTTGTCGTGGCTACGGTGGACTTTGCAGCTGGAGGGATGAGAAGGTCTTGATACCTTACGCTCATGTATGTCCAGCTTCTTCCATTGAAGCTCTCACAGGGACAAATATCATCTTTGTACAATCACATGATGGTTGGATCTTCTACTATAATCGAAAGACCAACGTATCCCTACCCCTAACGTTTCCAACTGTGCCCATCCCTGACCACTTTGTTTGGGGTAGGATAATAAAATTCTAGGCGTCGGCCTTGAAACTGTTGTCAACGTGCTGGATCAAAAATATTCTCAAGTCTTTCCTTTAATTTTATTTCAGTTTTTAGCTTTGAGAAATCATTAAGGTTTTCTTGATTCTTGGCTCCTTCCTGAATTACAACATAGATTTTATTTTATTTTTGATCGGTAAATAGAAATTTCATTGAAATGGAAGTACTTAAGGGGGGTACCTCAACCCAATAGAAACAAACCGACTCAAAAAAGAAACCGAAAGGAGATTCGGTCACCCAAAGAAAAAGAAGCGAATATGCACTAGAATACAAGGGATGATATTTCCCCGGGAGATAGTGTTGAAAATTGATGCTCGATTGTTTTGGTTTTAGGTCTCATTGGGTTGCTATTGTCTTTAATGTTTAATATAGTATCTTGGAATGTAAATGGTCTTGGAGACCCGGATAAACGCTCTAAGCTTAAAGCACTTGTTAAAGGGTGGAAGCCAACAATTCTTATAATTCAAGAAACCAAGCTTAGTGCATGTAATGATCATATTGTGCGCCAATGTTGGGGTGCAATTCCGTGTAAATGGATTGCGCTAAACTCGTATGGGAGGTCCGGTGGAATTTTGATTATTTGGAATTCGGATATGATTGAAGTAGAAGACTTCCTTGAAGGTATTTACACGATTAGCATCTTGTGTCGCAATTTGGAAGATAATTTTCGATGGGTTCTCACCGGTGTTTATGGTCCTTGTAATGTGCATGAGAAAAAAAGATTCTTCTTGGAGTTAGCGGTTTTGCGTGGTTATTGGGATAATTTACCTTGGTGTATCGGTGGAGACTTTAATGAAATTAGACTCATGGAAGAAAGAAGGGGTTGTCGTAGAATTTCAAATTCTATGCAACTTTTTGATGATCTTTGTAATGACTTTGAGCTTGTAGATTTACCCATTTCCGGAGCTAAGTATACTTGGAGTAGACCTCCAAATAAGAAGAGTAAAATCGATCGTTTTCTTTTCTCGGTTGATTGGGAGAAGCATTTTTCGAATCTAATTTTAAAGAGGCAAGCAAAACCTTTCTCGGATCACTTTCCAATTGAGTTGTGCTCCATTGAGACGGATTGGGGTGCTTGTCCTTTCCGATTGGGAGTTAGCGGTTTTGCGTGGCTTGATTTGCTTTCCGCGAGTGAGTGTTTTCGAAGAAGTTAAAAGCATTAAAGAGAAATTGAAGGTGTGGAATAGAGAAGTTTTTCGGAGTGCTGATCGAGCTTTCGACATGGCCCTTGACAAGATGAAAGAATTGGAAAATTTAGACGATGAAGATGAAAGAGGTCTCACCGAGGTTGAAGTGGACTTGCTTGTGACGGCAAAGGCGGAGTTTGAAATGGCCCATAGACGTAAAGAAATATTGATACGCCAAAAATCAAGAGTCAAATATATTCGTGATGGGGATAGAAATACCAAGCACTTTCGTCGTATTTTGAAGCGGCATAGAGCAATTAACAACATCCACAATCTTCGCATCAATGGTAGATGGACCGGGAATAAAGATGAAATTAATTAAATAAGGGATAGCAAATCACTTTCAAGAAGCTTTTAAAGAAGCTTCTCTCCATAGACCAAGAATTAAGAACATGTGCTTAAATCAAATTGATGAGAATGCAAGAGATTGGTTGGAAAGGCCTTTCGGTGAAGAAGAAGTTACAAAGGCAATTCATGATTTGGGTGTGGATAGAGCTCCGGGTCCGGATGGGTTTCCTATGAAATTTTATATTGTTGGGTGGGATTTCTTGAAAGAGGATTTGATGAAGGTTTTTCAAGAAATTCATGATCATAATATTCTTGACTCTTCTCTAAAGAACAACTTTATTGCTCTTATTCCTAAGAAGGTTGGTGTTGAAGAGGTCAAGGATTTTAGGCCTATTAGCCTCAATATTGGAAGTGTATACAAGATTATTTCCAAAGTCCTAGCCGAGCGGTTGAAGGTATATCTTCCTATTTTGATTCTCCAACTCAATCTAGTTTTATAAAGGGGCGTCAGATTCTAGATGGAGTATTGATAGCAAATGAATGTGTGGATTCGAGACTCCGTCAAAAAATTCCCGTATTGGTGTGTAAGTTAGATTTTGAGAAGGCCTTTGATAATGTCAATTGGAGCTTTTTAAATGAGGTTTTATATAAAATGGGTTTTGGTGGCGTATGGCGTGCTTGGATTCGGAATTGCTTGTCGTATTCTAAATTTTCGGTTCTTGTGAATGGAACGGTCCATGGGTTTTTTGGTAGTGAGAAAGGTATTCGTCAAGGTGATCCCCTTTCTCCCTTCCTCTTTACCATTGTAGGAGAAGTTTTGAGTCATATGTTAAGCAAGGCGCAAGATGTTGGTAAAATATCGGGATTCTCGGTGAAAAATGGAGGAACAAAAGTTAATCATCTTCAATTTGCCGATGACACTATTGTTTTTCTTGATGCGAAGCGTGAACAAGTGGATGCTCTTCGGTATTTACTTCTTTGTTTTGAGTTAACCTCGGGCTTGAAAATCAATTTCTCAAAAAGTTGTTTATTTGGTGTTGCTCTTGATGAAGACATTGATGATTTTGCTAACATGTTGGGGGTGTAAAAGATCAAATTTCCCTAGTGTTTACCTTGGTCTCCCGTTGGGCGATAAATCTAGTGGCACACAAAAGTGGGAGAAGATTATCGAAGCTTGTTCGTCGAGACTTTCTTCTTGGAACAGAAGGACAATAACGAGAGGAGGTAAGTTGACTCTTATTAAAAGTGTCTTGGCAAGTCTACCAATCTACTATCTTTCCATCTTTTTTGCTCCTTGCTCCATCACTAAGAAACTTGATAAAATAGTAAGAAATTTTCTTTGGGATGATGATTCTACCAAGAGAAGAATTCATAATGTTGGGTGGTCTAAGGTCGTAAAATCTAAGGAAAACGGTGGTCTTGGAATTCGTAATTCTAAACATATGAATTCGGCACTTCTTAAAAAGTGGTGGTGGAGATTTGGCATGGAGAAAGGGGCTCTTTGGAGAAAAATCATAATCGAAAAATTTGGTGAAACTTCAACCGGTTGGGAAACTCTTCGACCTAAAGGGCCAAAAGGTGTTAGTTTGTGGCATAATATTTATGGTGAGCTCGAAGAATTCATCAAACATGTGAGATTTAAGATCGGGGCGGGGAATGAGACTCGGTTTTGGGAAGATCTTTGGATTGGTGATAGTGTTTTATGCAATAGATTCCCATTGGCATTTGAAGCTTCAAGAACCAAGGAAAGTGTGGTGTCTCGATTATATGAAATCACAAATGACGGCATCAAATGGAAGTTTATGTCTCGAAATAGGTATTCTCAAAGAATAATGAGGGAGGTAACTTCCATAAACTCGCTACTAGATACCGCGGTTATTGAAGAAGGAGTTGTTGATTCTACATTATGGATGGTTGATGATAGTAAATTGGATTCTTTTACGGTAAAAAATGGTGTTAATTCTCTTATGGAAATGGATGAGTTAAATTTTCCAAAGGAGATTATTTGGAGTCGATCTTACCCATGCAAGTTAAACTTCTTTCTTTGGTTTCTTTATCATGAAAGGTTGTTGACGGCCGATAAATTAGTTAGAAGGGGTATGAATGTAAATACGATATGTCGGTTTTGTGAGGAGGAAGATGAAACAAGTGCACACTTATTTTATGAGTGTTGGAGAACTAAGAGAATTTGGACTTACTTTGCCGAAGGATGTAATTTCCATTGGAGCTACAATAATAATATCGCCACAACTATAAAATCTTGGAGTCATGATTGGGGTGATGTGCATCTTAATCACATTTGGAACAATTTGCCGGTTGCAATTTGGTGGGGTATTTGGAAAGAAAGGAATGCAAGAATCTTTAACAACAAAAAGAGAAATTTGACAAGTATAATTAGAGATATAAAAATGCAAGCTTTCTTTTGGGCGGAGGCTAACACTAAAATGCTAGGACTAACGGCCAACACGGTGATAGAATTGTGGGATACGAGTATTTATATTCCTCAATAATTTGGTTTTTGTTTAAGTTGGATCGTGAGGTCTCTTGGCTCCCTTGAATTACAACATAGAAATGACAGTATATGTTTTCGGTGGTGCATATATAGTATTGACTTAATCCCCATCACTGGCTTAACTATGCATGATTTCAAATGGTTAGTATTCATCTTGTTGATGGTTGTCTTTGAAGCTAATTGGGAGTTAACCAAATCAAGAGTCTTCTCCTCCAGTTCATTGCTCAGGTTAGTTTTATGTTGGTTGCTTTTCTGCATCCTGACAATAGCAGATGCATTTGTCTCTACCTGGTATTCTTTTGTGACCTCTTTTGCAGAATTTGAATTACAGAAGAGCACTGTGAATTTTTTACTTGTGACGTTCGAGAACATGGGATGATGATTTAGTTGACGAAGGGGAGGATACATTATGTACCAGTGCGATGCGTACCTGAATCTTTGTCAGAACTGATTGTAGTGTTATCTCAATATGTAGCCTTCATGGAGTTGTCAAACCAATCGTGATAGGCGGCACGCTATAGGCGTGCTCGCGCCGGATGCACGCCAATTGGGGCGGGTAAATGGCGGCCCCAAGCTAGCAGGGGGGGCCCCAATTAGCATGGGTACGCCCCAATTGGCCATTTAACGGGTACTGTTCACGCTGCACGCTAAAAGCGCGAGCTTAAAGCGCGTTTCCTAGCTTTTTTGTTGTCAAACAATCAATTTAGGAGTATATTATACTGTTGATTGATGTAACTTGTATAAATTACAGAGAAACAGTTGTGCGCTGAAACAAAAGTAGGCTTATCATTATCCCATTTTCATAATTCTTAACTTTATACAACCACATGAACACAAATGTGGCTTGAGTTGTTAAAGCCAAAAATACAAATGAAGTTGACATGGGGTTTAATGGCTTAGGCCTTAGGATACATGGCTAGGCCTTTTTCATGTCTTTGTTCGGATAAAATTAACTTAGGACTGAGGGGTTCATTCGGCAATGCAATCAAATCGGCAAAATACCGATTCATGTTCTGCGTTTGAGAAAAACGAGCTGAATACATTGAGATGTGTCGAAAACTATCTCATCTTCCTTCTAAAACCCTAGAAAACTCGAGAGATTTCTTAAAAAAAAAAACCTTTGCAAAAATGGCGACTTTGAGTAAACTGATGAAGAAAGCCGCATCTCCAGTAATCGCACTAGCAAACAGAACTCCTCATAGAAATTACACGTCTGCCATTTTCACTATCCCATTGAAGATCAGTACTACCATTAGTACTAGTACTAATCTGTTTAGAGAAGTATCTCCAATTCCAACTTATCATAACTTCTCTGCACTAGCTACTCAAACACCCAATTCCCATGACACTCTTGTCAGTGCTATTGAGTCTGAAATTGATCGTGCCGAGGAAGAATTTGATCATCTTGAGGTTAGTTTGTTTCCTTTTCACTCCCAGGCTGCTACTTTTTTTTAGATGGAAAAATTTAATTTCATGATTTTTTAGTTTGTTTCATGAATAGCTGCAATGGGGTTGTCATGATTCTGCCATTAGTTACTTCGATTGTGATCGCATAGGCACTGAATGTCTGTATGAGTTTTTCAATAGGTTGTTACGATACCAGGAGAATTTCCTTTCAAGATAGAGGATAATGCAGGGGAGAAACTTATAACATTGACCAGAGAGTATCAGGGTGAGGAGATTAAAGTCACAGTTCTCAAACCTGACCCTGAGCCTTATCGTGATAGCGATAGTGATAGTGACGAGTGGGAGGATGAAAAGAAGAAGGTAGAAGAGAGTGTTCATCTGAATGTATGCGTTACGAAAAAGAGCGGAACAACTTTGAAATTCAATGTCACGGGTGAGCCAGATTGGGTGACAATCAACACTCTGGCTGTCAATAATCCAAATGCTTCCGACGAGGATAATGCGTATGCGCCTGCTTTCTTGTAAGTGGAATTGGTTTGCTAGATTTGGATATGATTATATTTTCCTTAATGCTGCTGCTATCTTCTTGTATTTGACATTGGTTATTTTGTTCTGGAGGAATTTGGATATGCTAGTGCGGGAATCTTTTCGCGTATATTTGGAAAACAGGGGGGTTGAACCCAGCAGTGCCAAGTTCTTACTTGATTACATGGCTAACAAAGAGCGCAAGGAATACACCGCGTGGTTGAAGCACCTGAAGAATTTCATTGCCAACTAGATTTTGCTAAACTTCAAGAGCTTTTGAAGGTTATACTATTTGCAGGGGGTTACGAAAACAGATGGTGTGTTCAACTTTGGATGTTTTATGGCTTTGGAGCTATCTACAAATATTTGATCTCCCATTTTATGAATGCAGTAAACAAGTGATCAGTCAGTTTGTTTTTTCTCTGAAACGAAGAAACGAATTGAAAAAATCAGAGTATTACATTGTTCCTATCCTCTGGTAACTGACCAGCAATATTACTAGCAGGATTTTTGATCCAGACTCTGCTAAGTTTATCTACTCGAGATAATTTTGGTAGACAATCAACTACCTTATTTCTCTCCTTCGGCACATAATAACATTCCCAGGACACAATGTCTTCCAGTAGGAACTAAAGGTTCCAAGATACAGAAGTCCAATTCAAAGTGTACTTTCTCTGATCCCATTCCTCTTGCCCACTTAGCTGCCTCCCATAAGCCTTGGCACTCCGCCTTCTAGGCACTTTCCACACTGTTTAGGTAGATGCATCTTGCTCCCTGCTGGGTGCTACATACGTGCAAAATTTCTAATGATACGACCAATGCCTCTGGACTTTGAACATTATGGGCCTCCTCAATCCAAAGCCCAGTACTGCCTCTTAGAGTGATTTATCCTTCTTTGACGCAATCTGGTGAAAGAAAGCAATGTTTCTTATCATACTCTTTTATTTATTTATTTTATATCACTTTTAGTAACCGCAAATCTTCGAGGCCCGACCCCATGGATGATGTGATAATGGTGTTTGATGTTCGCAGTGAGAAGTTCAGTATGATTAAAATCCCTAATTTCATCGTTAAAACCTTAAAGGCATTTGCTCCAAGGACATACCATTACTCTCTCAATTTGCTGGAAGTGAATGGACGCATCGCTCTGTCAACTACATACACGGATGATAACACCATCAAAAGAGTCAAGTTTTGGATAGCTGAAATTGATGCTAAGGAGAAGACTGCCAGTAGCGCTAACCTTAAATGGATCAAGGACACTATCTTAATGTCTTTCGAAAGTAAGAAACGTGTAGAAGCCCTTCGCACCTCCACCGCCAGAGACCTGATCCTTTTAAAACAAAATAAACCGATTAATAGCATCACCATTTATAATTTCAACAGGAAAACTAGGATCACAAAGAAGGTTGATTTTACCACCAATCACACCTATGATAATGGTGAACCTTGTTACAATTATGAAATTGGAACTTGCGTAGAAAGCCTTTTGCCTGTGAAGAAGAAGCAGCAACAACAACGTCAATAGCAACGACCACAACCACTACTATAAGCATTCCACCATGAAGTTTGAGCTTTATTTTGTTTTGTTAGTCATCATGAGTGAGACTTCAATTTTTTCCATGACTAGTGTCCTTCTTGGTAATTATGTTCATTTGTTATCAAACTTAAATATAGTATGTTCTCTAGTGTAGCAATTACTGAAGCAAGTGTCAGCTTTTCTAAAAGGCATGAAGTGACCATATGGTGTTTACCCATGTCTGCGAGCCCACATGAAGTTGCACGGTTCGGTCATGGCTGGGAGGCACATGAAAACGATCCAAGTGTGGTGGGGAAAATATCCTCGGTGAAATCACCCGTATTCAGACACATAAAAACAACTCTGTAATTGAAAAGATTTTCTATTCCAACTCATTACAGCAAAGATAAACGAAGGTGGATCAGACCACAATTGGTGGCAAGATGCCCTCACACCCCACTTCACTAGAGCATCAGCACAAGCGTTCCTGAACTGTCCTAAGAAACTACTTCACACTTAGACATGACAAGAAGATGGCCTACAGGGGATTTTAGTGGTTTGGCTACACAAACCTAGAGAGTAAACACTTTCATAGAATCAGGAAGGACTTGTTTGATAGAGGATGTAAAAATATTATAGACATCTTTGTTTTCAGAGTGAGGTATCAAGGAGAACTACATTGGAACTTTTAGCATAATACTACTTCATAACCACGAAATCTGTGACAAAAGCAAAATGAAAGAAGGTTGCAGGAACTTTGCAATATTACCTTGAATAAAGCCACCCACCCACCAATATGGATGCATTCTCGAAGAACTTTGCCAGTTCAGCCCTAGCACATTTGACAGCATCCTCAAGATCCCCAACCTGTGTTTTTATTCGTTAAAGAGTTCAATGCTATCTACATACAGCATCATGGTAATACAACAAGTACACAACTATCACAAAATTTTGCACAACCTACTTCCCATTAGAATTTTAAAAGAAAAGGGACTAGTTTATGAGTTTTTCTCTCGAGATAAAAAAACTTTAATCAAATTCATCACAGCATATACCCTTCTATAAGATCTAGAATAACATTTTTCCCAGATAGTCATTATACTGCCATTGCTGCTTTGTGCAACACACAGAATCTGGTCGCTAGCACCTATCCATCATGGCAGGGTCAAAAATCTGTATGCTACATATCCAAGTTGACACGGAATAATAGCAACTATTGAGCGAGTGTACAGATTCTGAGTTTTTTTTTTCCAAGATCCTAACAAACGAGCAAAACTCTTGAAAGAATCTTTCTCTGGTCTACTTCCTCTAGCATAATTAGAGAGAGCAGGCCCTAACAATAAATAATTGTCAATTAGTCTGATCTCAAAAGGATCACCATGCGCTACAAGTAGTCAAAATAGTTTTTGTTCTCATATGGCGATCCATGAATGCTTATTGGTAATGAAAAGAGACATCCTAAAATATTGTTAAATTTGCTGAGGAGCATAAAGTAGCACAGCCCAGATGATATAGGATTATCAAGGAGAACTACAAATTCAGCTATAAACGCTTGATGAACCCCCGTATCTTTAGTATTATGTAAAACACCTCTGACACAGCAAAAGCTGATGTTTTCTTCTTCTTTTATCTATTTTATTCTAAGTTATACTTTTAAATTTCCATAAGATGAAACTTACTAAGCATGAACAGAATAAATTGAGGAAAAAACTGAAAATGAGAAAACCAAAGAAAAAGAAGACAATCACCGGAACAAGTTCAATAAACTTCAGTCAGTGAAGAAGAAAGCAGAAAGTTGAAATTATCTAGAAAGCAGATACAAAGAAGATTTCTCTATATTTAGTATTTTAGTATTTACTAACTATTGGATTCAAAAAAAAAAAAAAAAGTATTTACTAACTACAAGAAGATACTGTAAATGCGGAATCATTATCTCAAACTTCTAATGAGCTTCATTAGTATTGAGAGTATGTGAGAATCTGAAATTAACTCTGCAAGACAGCAAAACCTACAACCACAATAGCGTTGCTCATGAAAACCATCGATACAACAATACTCAAAACCTCTAGAAGACTACAAGGGCAAAAGATAACATCGTAAGTCGTAACAGCTCCAAATATCTAAGGATTTTACCAAACTAGAAGCCATCCTTCTCACAAAATGATTGTGTTGTATGTTTCTGCAGTCAACTTTTACCTATGTGCAAGAATCTTTGCCCAGAGTATAAAGCAAATCAAGGAAAATTGATCAACTACTAAATGAATGCAAGAATAGAATTGTGAAAACACATTTTCAAGTTTACTAATGTATTTAGTGACATCGGAAAAGCAAAATGGTTGAGTATCATTATAAATTTTAGCATCGAAGTTAAATAACAGAGATATATGCCCTTAAATTGTGATTGTCAACTGAAAATTCCTGCCTCTTCATTCCTAATCCGCATATATCTCTCTATTCACCATTATAGTTACACAAATATTCTTCCAGTGTATAAAGCAGATCAAGGGACCAACACAAACAGTATGCACTATTATGTGAACGCAAGAATAGAGTTACAGGCACACGAGTGCAACCACCATTCATTTTCTTTGGAAAGGGATGACTGCTCGGGAAGTCCTCGTATTCCCTTTCTATCCTACACAACTGGTTTGGGACTAAAGCCTTTTGAAGAAGAAGACTCCCTTTTAATCAAACGAAGAGCATACTAGACTTTGGGTACTAGTGCATTCAGCCAAACCGATACAGCAAAAGCAATGGATGATACATAAAGAAAATTTAGCCAAATCAAGACTTAAATAGCTGAGGTGCAGGTCATTAACTACACTGGATCTACTTCTACTTGTTGAATTAACTACCAAATCTTTTACGTAAGAAGAATAACTGCAGTGATCTAAGAAATGAGGCATGCTCAATTTCATTTCCATGATCCCAAACCATACAGAGAAACTAGCACCCAACTAATGATGTGGGTACGAAAGGAAAACATACACTTAGATGCCCTACTTCATGTTTTACTTTGCATATATTCATGGAGAAACGAGAAACAATTTCTTCTGTCTATAGGAAAAACCCAACCATAGTTTGAATCAATAGCTCCTACATCATATTCTATTAATCAAAATTCACTGATAACGATCATTGACTCACTTCACAAATGATTAGATTTCAAAATGAGACATACCACATATCAAATAACAAATCAACTGACAAATACAAAATGGAAGGCAAATAAAATAAAGATGAAAATTTTATTTGATACCTTGAATGAACAGTTATAACTTCGAATGAAGTATATCAGCCACCAAAATCATTGTTCCATTACAAAGGACACTCAAAATAGTCAAGTACTGCTTCATTGCCCCGTTTCCAATATGTTCAGGTACTGCTTCTGGAACATAGTCAAGTTCAGGCATTGGTCCTGGAACATCTTGTCCATGCCACTTTGTGCTCGCTTCTGGTGGTCCTGCAACATCTTCAACTCGTGCTGCACCAATGCCAACTCGTGCTGAACCTCCAAACCCAAGTCGTGCTCGTTCATGCACCTTTGTAATCGGTCGTAAGCGCAGGTCAGGTGACATTGGTTCTGCTCCTGCTCCTGCTCCTGCTCCATCTTCAACTTGTCCGCGGAACTTTGTACTCCGTGCAGCGCATAAGCACAATTAAACAACACAAGAGCCACTTTCCTCACATGAAGGGCATTCGTGACACCATTCATGAGGTTCTTAATGACACGGTCCTCAGGGTTGATCTCCATTATCATCCCACCGATGCCCGACTTCCTCGGAAAACAACTAGAGGAAGATACGACATGGTCAGAGACAACAACGTCCTCAACTCTGGCACCAAGCACTTCCTGGATGTTTTCTTCCGTGAACGTCCTAGACTCAGCCTCCTCCGCTCTCTTCCGAATGTCCTCTATTTCCCTAGCAAGTTCCACTTTCTCAAGATCCCTCACATTCTGCATAATGGCATTCATCAATTCAAGATTTCAAGGTAGAACAAAACCTATTCACACCTACCCACATTTTGATCGACATTGTACACAGATTGCCTTCTTATATGCTTCTGTACTTTGGAAGCTGGGAAACAACTTAACAATCTGACCAAGGGTCTTTCCCATTGTCCGATAAAGTGATTCACAGATACTGCTGTGATAATTATTATAGTTCTTCAGGTCATAAGATAGTTCCAGCATCTTCTTTAGTTCTATTTCGAGATCCTCTTGACGAAAATCGGATATATGCTTATAATCATAATATTCTTGCTGAGCGGACTGCATATCCTCCGTTGTTTCCCATTCAGGATGATATTTTTTCACAATATTCATGATTTTACAATATTCATGATATCTGGGGTGCAATTTGACAAAATTATCGCTAGAAATTAGGGCATACCAATTCTTGCAAAACAGACTTACACACAAGTGTTGATTTCAGTGGTAATCTTAAGAGAATCTCTACGTAGATCTCCTCCGGAATGCTGGCATTGTTGATGCTCTCCTACTTCAGATTTGAGGTTTAGGTTTCTTTGTTCTCCGGGAAGCTGAAGAAAAAGTGTGTTTGGGGTTTGGAGGAATGGTCGAGAAAAGCATGGACCTTCGTATATTTTAAACCAAGGTTTGAAAACAGCCGTCAGAAACGTTTTCACGGTCACGGACATGGGGTTTATTTTAACGGCCGTAAGAGTGTGTTTATTTGTATATCTTGGACAAGCCCTCTACATCGTCAACAAGACACTTTGGCCGAGTGGTTAAGGCGTGTGCCTGCTAAGTACATGGGGTTTCCCCGCGAGAGTTCGAATCTCTCAGGTGTCGTGTCTTTTTTTAATACTTTCTCTTGTTTTCTCCCTCATCTTTTTGTTGCTCCCCTTTAAGCTCCGCTGACCCTTGACCCCACCTAATGAACATTGCAGACTTGCAGTATCATGGTCCACAACAAGACGATGTCATCTGGGAGGATTCACGACATGATTAGAGTGACAATAAATGAGTGCATTCTGAGACATATAGCTTCACCTTCGAGTTTTACGTGATAATCAATCTGCAGTTATTTCCAAATCCTGAATAAAGATTTTGAAAGATTTTTCTTTGTTGGAATTAGTATTTACGATTCAACTCAGGTTAAAGTTTGGATATTGATTTTTGAGATCGTCCTGAGTTAATAAGATCAACGGTTGTAACTTACTAAGATTGACACCCTCTATTAGTCGCTTTAAAACCGATGGTTTCGGTTCCGTTATCCTGGAAACCGAACCGAGTAAAGTCTATTTTCTAAAATCTAATTATCATTTGTTAAAGGGCTTAGGGCCCGTATGTGTGCGGTCCATCTAAGAGGCCTAGGGTTTCCTTTATTGTTGTATATAAAGGAGTAGTATCCTTGTATACTACTGATGTTAATCCTAATAAAAAATATTCTCCCTTTTCTCCAACCTATTTTACCTTAAAACGTTATCTTGCACGAGTTCTACCGTAGAGCTAAACCTAGTTTTTTTTTCTCTTTTCAATAGTCTAACCCAGCCGCCGAAGAATTTTTTTGTATTTCATTTCTCGATTTGATCGGCATCAACAATCGTTGTCGGTAGAATGCAAATATGCAATTCAATTTGTTAAATCACCACAAAAGCAAAACTTGCACCTGATTTGATACTTCTACTTCTATATTTGCTTCACATACTACAAGCACAGGTATACCTTCACACTTTTCAAGTCAATTTGATTCCATATACATAGCAATGATCGTAATTCTTGAAATATTGGTGAGAAATGTTATCTTATGTTGATTGCTACGTCTGCCCATGCTTTGATTTGATTGATTATATAAACTGTGTTTGATTTGATTGGTTATAAACTGCTTTGTTTGATTGGTTATAAACCAGTCCTTTGCTGGTTAAGGTTGGTCAGTATGAACATTGTTGGATTTTTTTTTTGGCTGTTGCTCCAATGGAAGTTCAGATTTTGACAATACAGTCGTCGTTCGTTTTGTATGCGTTCATAAGTTGTATAGCCCATTTCCCAGTATAGCCTAGAATCCCATCTGTAGTGTAACCTAAAAAAAAAAAAAAATCCAAAAATCTGAGTCCACCCGAGCCTGTCGTATCCGTGGCTAGTGTGAGTGTGAATCGAACCCAATGCTGTTCTTAGGCATTTCCTCTTCGTTTTTATTTTTTTTTGCTTTGGGCGTAGTTTAAACCAATCTATGGCCGTTCCGATTTGGCTATATGAAATTAGAACCAACTTACATCTAGGTTTATGGTGTACCCAAATGTTATGTGCTGCTATACTGTTTATATTGTAATGTTATCTTTACATGGGTTATCATGGATTGTCCTTCGATTCTTGTGCTTGAATTTGACTAGAAAAAGGTTTTATTTTTTAATTTAATTGGGAATTAAATGAAAAAAGAAAACTTTTTTTTTTTTTTTTTGTTTTTTGGTATTTATTTCAATTATTTTTGGTAATAAATTTTATAAAAAAGTTAAAAAAAAAAATTATTTTTATTTTTATTTTTTTGATTAGTTGCAATTATTTTGCTTCCCTTCTTTCTTTTGGATTCCATATCAAGTTGTTAAATTAGTTACACATTATTTGTTTATTTAATTTTCTTTTGCAAAATGTCATCATATGGTAACTTTAATTTCTATTAGTTTTAAATGTTGATTGGGTGATGAACATTCGTTGGATTTGCTTGACCGGTTTACTTTTGGAACCATAAAGAAATTTGAACAGCAATCGGCATGCACCTTACAAATAACCATAAAGTAAATTGGTTTGCAAATGGTTTGCCGCTATTACAACCATAAAGTAACTTGATCAACATTTTTTTTTGTTGCTAATAACCATAAAGTAATTTGGTTAGCAAACATGATACACTTGTTAAAATCATAAAGTAATTTGATTAGTAGTTTCAACGCAACTGACTAAGAGCATAAAGAAATTTGGTTAGTCGTTTTTTTTTTCCAATCTGTGTAATAGTTAAAAACCAGAAAGAAATTTGGTTAATTAACTTTGATGTCAGGCTTATGATCATCAATTGGACAATGACTTATTCATGTTACCTATACAACCATAAAAAAAAATTGTTTTTGTGTCTACCTTAACCATAAAGAAATTTGGTCTCACGAAAAATGGTACCGAAATTAGTCATTGTCACAGAGAAGGGACTTCTGCCACACTAGTAGTGACACAAATTTCGAGAAAACACCTAAGATTCCCGCCAATAAAAGAACGCAGATGGAGTTGCACTTTGTTTTAGCGGTGATTTAATGGACGTTGGTTCAAGCAATGCAAGGCTAGTACCAAAGCAGTTGTGAGCTACAAAAAGTACCTGAAAACTCTCAAACAAGAATCTCACTATGTGGAAGAAAAAGATCTTACTCTTGACGTCAACCCCGCAATTCCAGGCTTCCATTGCATAAAGGACGTTGCCACATCATGGATACACCTGACTTTGCTTGTGCCTGAACATTTAGTTTTTGTTTTAAAGTACATTATAAGTCTTCTTGGTTTACAATTTTTCTTACTTAGCTAAACATGTTCTTACCTTCTTGATGTTAGAATTATTTGTAAGTATTTATCTTCCTATTACGCGTTATAGAATTGTATTTTGTTTCTGATAATATGTTGTTTAACGCGTGTATTAGAATGTAAAGGATGTCATTCTAATAGGAACAAAAATTCTCAAAAGTATCTGAGATAAATTGTTCATCTGTATGGCATTCCCGCGACGTACTCAAAAGAATGTCTTAAGGAGAGATCAAATGTCTATTCTATAGTGGAACCACCTACACTATCCTAAGAAATTGACAATTGTTTGTTGAATTTACCCTTTTTTTTGTGACTACGATGATTGGATCATCAAAAGTAATAATTGGGCAAAGTATAGCTCAAATCTTGTTGCCAGCGGCAAAAGGTTTAAATTTAAAGAAGCTCTATAAGCACTTAGAGCTAACCACACCTTGTGATTTTTAAGGATATCAATTCAAATAGCTAACATTTGGACATTCACTGTAAAAATGGAACTTTACGTTACTTCTAGTGAATGCGGAAGGAAGCGCATCTTAGAGAAACTATTGAGTCACTCTAGTGGATTGTACATCACCACTATTAGGATTATTGAATCTTATATTGTTTCTAACGACGAACTGTTGGCCAGTGACTTATACAAGCTTTGGCACTACCGACTAGGGTGTCCAGGTCGACATTTGATGATCTGTGTTTTAAAGAACTCACACCGACATCATTCTTTCGAGTGAGAAATAAATGGGACAAAATATTGTTGCGACGAAGAGTAACAATGTGCTTTATAAAGTAACTAAAACACAAAATTTGCATCTAAAGGAATTGAAGCGCGGTTATTGTCTTCTAAAGTAAGTGAAGTGCAATCTTCACCTTTTAAAGTAACTGAAGCATACCATTTATCCCATTTTCTTCGTTGGCCTTATCGAAGGCACATCACTCATAATGCAAAGCTTGTTCTTTAGCAAAGACAGAATCGAGACCATCCTATGCTAAAGATACCAAAGAAAATTTCCATTTTCACAAGGATACAAGGTGATATTTGTGGACTTTTACATCCAGAATGCGGACTATACAAGTATTTTATGGTTCTGGATGATGCTTCGACCCGTTGGTCACACTTGCATTGTTGTCCACAACAAATGCTATTTTTGCAATGCTCCCAGTACAAGTGATACATCTAACGGCTCACCACCATGATCATACAATCAAGTTTGTCATACTTGATAATGCTGGAGAATTTACATCAAAAGGAATTGATGATTTCTGTATGTCTAAAGGAGTTGACATAGAGCATCCATGTACCCCATACATTCCCGAATTGGTCTCGCGGAAGCTAACATCATAGCTAAGGCACTGGTTATGCGTTCCAAGACCCGCCTATTACTGCTTGGGGTACGTCATATTGCATGCATCTTTACTTATTCGTTTCAGACCCACTGATAGCCAACCATTTTCTGTGTACCAGTTGGTAACTGGATGTAAGCCTGATACTTTACATTTACGCATTTTTGGTTGTGCCATACATGTGCCTATACGCCTCCACAGCGTACTAAGATGGGTCCACATAGACGATTAAGTTTATATATATGTTGGATACGAATCCCCAACAAATATCCGCTACGAAGAACCTTTGACAGGCGATCTCTTTACCGCTAGAATTGTGGATAGTCACTTTGATGAGACAACCTTCCCGTCGTTAGGGGGAGGTAAGGAAAAGTATTTCCTAAGGGAACGACAGGAATTGTCGTGGTGTGTTTCCCACGATGTCTCATCTTGATCCCCGCACTTCGCAATGTGAATGTGATGTGAAATATGATTTTCGATATTCAGAATGTACACTGATATCACTAAAGTGACGAGATCAAACATACCAACTGCAAGCGTGCCTGCAAGGTTATATATCCTTAAATAAGGATACACACCATAAACTAAGGTGTTGCACTATACTCTGTGGAAGTATGGTTGAGGTCGTGGCTCTATAAAGGAAGTTGGAGAGACCACTAGGTTCGATTGATACTCACCTATAAAGGAAAAAGTTGAGTAAGGCACAATCTAACTATTTATATCATCTGAAATCATCTCATAGAATTTTCTCTGAACATGTCCATGAATCAAACTGGAGGACGCTCCGAAGTTTTAAATGATTCTAGAGAAATGAAATCCCAATGGATTATGAGAATGCACATGAGTCAATGGAAGGATCATGCGTGCATAGTGATGATATAATTCAGTTGCTCCAGAAGTAGAGCACGATGAGATCGAACCATGCTCTATATTGTTTATATTTAAACAAAGAGCATATTTGGCCTACGCAATCCAGGCAGAACTTAGTTCTTTGACAAATATACAGGTATTTGGTGCGGTAGTGCTAACCGACCAAGTATAAAGCCTGTGGGACATACATGGTTATTTGTCACAAAGTGTAGTGAGAATAATGAAGTCTTAAAGTATAAAGACTAACCTTGTGGCGCGAGGTTTCTCACAAACCCCTGGATCGCTTATTGTCTTGTAGCAAACATCATGATGTTCTGCTAATTAGATTAGCTTGGCAGTTTCAGAAGGATTTGAAATGCAACTTATGGAAGTGGTTACATAATATCTCTATGGGGATCTTGATATAGAAATATTCATGAAAGTGCCAGATGGCCTTCCATTACCCAAAATCAAGTAACTCTAAACCACGGAGTGCGTTTACAGTTAAGTTGAAACGCTCACTTTACGGATTGAAGTAATCCAGACGGATGTGGTATACCCGTCTACGTGATCATTTGATTGGGAAGGGATATAGAAATAATAAATTGTGCCCTTGCGTGTTTTGAAAAGAAACAAGTTCCGGATTTGCAATTATAGTTTTCTATGTCGACGATATGAACATAGAAGGTACTTTTGACGAAGTAAGAGAAACCGAAAACTATTTGAAATTCGAAATTGAGATGAAAGATCTTGGGAAAACTCGGATGTGTCTAGGACTTGAACTAGAACATCGAGCTTGTGGAATATTCATCCACCAGTCAGCACATGTCCATAAGATATTCAGGCAATTTAATATGGACAAAGTGCACCTAGCTAGCACTCCCATGATTGGTCGAACTGTAGATGTACGTAAAGATCCATCTCGTGAAAGAAAGGTGATGGAGATGTGTTGGGAGACGAATATCCCTTCCTAAGTCAATAGGCGCATTATTGTACTTAGCACAATGTACTCGACCTGATATCTCGTACTCAGTGAATTTGTGGGCTAGATGTAGCTAAGCGCTAACACAACGTCATTGGAATGGTATCAAGAATATCTTTAGATACTTAAAAGAAACCATTGACATGCGTTTGTTCTTATCCCTATGAAGATGCAAGTAGAGTTTTCTAATGAACTTGCAAATTGTATTGTACTCCCATGATTACATGTGAAAATTATAGGACTAACGGAATTGTCCGACTCCCATGATTGCAAAACTGTAG
>JAJJMA010328931.1:1963-27310 GCA_023529015.1 Papaver nudicaule
CTATTCTAAACTCCGTCTCTTCTGATATACGGCTATTCAAGAACTGAAACGTTACTCAACAAGGTTGGAAAGGTAGAAACGCACGGCTGCACTCGGTGTTGTAAGACCTAGTTAGCTCCGGTTATACAAGTTCCTTAAGTGGTTCTTCGTGTATAACTGAGGTAGATTCGGATTGGGCATTGCTTACTTGGTTTGCTTGTCAGCCCCGATTCAAGAAGTAGATTTCCGTTTGACCTGGATTTAACAATCCGAAGGAAGTCATCTTGTGTATGGTAAACTGAAGAGGACAATTACACCATACGTCAACATTTTGGTTTAAACGCCAGTATTGCTGACACAAGCCTTTGACATCGGTCAAAGCAACTCCTAGGCCTGTAACGGACGTCAGCTAGGGGAATCAAGTGCGTGACGATCAGTGGGGATCCAGAGACGTAAGGAAGGCGACAGTAGCCAATTCGCTTGGAGGCCTTGAGTTGGTCTCTGCTACATCCCAGACCGAAGTCTTATAGTAAGCTAGTGTTTGTAGTCAGTTTGTACTGGGCGGTGTTCAAACTGGACGAGGTCCCGAGGTTTTTCTGCAAGGCAGTTTCCTCGTTAAAAAAACGTTTGGTGTCTTGTGTGCTTTTACTTTCCGCATTATAACTCTGATTTATAATTAAAGCACCAAGTAGTACGTTATTGCCTAACTGTCGAGATTACTCCAGTTAGAGGTTTGGATATTGATTTTTGAGATCGTCCAGACTTTAACCATAAGACTCACGAGCCAAAACGAAAAGTTGGTAGTATTTCGGTACCCCTCCTTTTCAAATTGTTTCTCTCGAGTTAATAGCATGAGTCTCTGGATCAGGAAACTTACGAAGATAATCCAAAGTTTCTGCAGGAGTCCTCTTTCTCTTGCGTGTAATCCCTTCAAAGAGCTCAACTTTCACAGCTTCACTTTTACAACTCCTCATAACACTTCTTATAGAATAAGTCATCTTGTTTATGACTTATTGGATGTATGAACGATATATATATATATATATATCTTTCAAGAGGAGTGAGTTTTAGTTTATCTGAAAGACTTAAGGGAATCTTCCAGATTTTGCGACATGGACGGTTAGGGAACCGCTTCGCAAACCAAAACTCCTGACTCTGACGGACAGAGTTTATACAGTCTGGAACCAAATTTCCATGGAGTAAACTCTTTTGAAAATATGTTTATAGTATTTCTACTAGTGACTTGAACAACCACGTACAATACCAGGAACGAATTCCTGATATCAACTGCATGCCTCACACATACAAGTCATAGTGTGAGGATGCATCCCCTAACTGCGATTAAGCAGTTGGAGTGTAAGCACTAGACTCACATGGGGTTTTGATTGTAGAGTGGTTGCTAGAGACTAATTCGGGTTGAGAGTTTTTCTTACCCTTGTCATTTCCTCTTGAACTTTCCACGTTTTTCAACGCTCCCTTGAATTGCTTCAGGGCTTTGTTCATTCTATCCATGTCGGCTTGAAGCTTGTTTACAGCTTTCCTATTTCCCTTAAGGAGCCGACACCTTCCTTGGACATGTCCAGATTTGCCACAGTACTGGCAATTCTTGGAAGGATTTTATCCTGAGATTTAGCTTTCTCAGGTACACCTTTGTGTTTTTCAATAGATGGAGGACTGGATCCAGCCATTATGAAAGTATTGTTCTTGGTGTATGTGTTACTATTGAACCCTAACCCATTGGTGTTGCCAAAGGCTTTTTGACCAAATAACATTGCTGTTACTTTATCTGAGCTACCAGACAGCCTTTGGAGATCATCTTTTAGGGCATCAATTTCTCTATCCTTTAGAGATAAAGTTGAGGAGAGATCATCACTCAATTTCTCAAGTTCTTGATCTTTCAGCAGAAGGGTTTTCTCTACCTTTTCAAGATCAGATTTTAACTGATTATTTTCTTGATCAAGGTCCTCGCTCTTGTTGATCAACTGATGAATTAAAATGTTTTTCAAATCATCATGTTTAGATCGTTCATCTGAAGTCCCTGCCATTAAAGCAGTTTCTTCATGATCTAATTCGAATTCATGCTGGTCAGGCATATCATCGAATCGAGCGGAGACAACATTATCCCTTTTATAGTATTCCTTACTAGGGCATATGTCTTTCATGTGTCCAAAGCCTCGACACTTGAAACATTGCACATCAACTAGATCATCCTCATCCCGGTCAGGATTAGGTTTCAATGCTGGTAAGGATCTTCTACTCCTGAATTACCTGTCTCTTGTAGATCTGAGAAGATCTTTCAGTTGATGTGTAATCAGAGACAGTTCAGTGTCCACTTCTTCATTGTCTAGGTTTTCAAACTCATCAGCCCAAGACAATTTCAGTGGAGAGGAGGTGCACGGAGTGCTTACGGCTTCAAAAGCGATAGATTTTTGCTTATCTTTTCGCTCATGATCGAAGATTTTTAGCTTGGCAACAAGGTCACTTATTGTTATCTCTAAGCCGTAAACTTCTTGGATGGCATGTTTTTTCAATTCGTACCGTGAGGGTAATGACCTCATAATTTTACTCACAATGTCCCTTTCCGGAATCGCTTTACCTAAGGTGTGACAGGCATTCACTATCTCAGACAATTTGTGGTTAAATTCTTCAAAGGTATCATCCTCAAGCATTCGAAGGTTTTCCCAGTCAGGCCGGAGGTTTTGAAGTCTAGCTTCTTTTTCTGTTGAATTCCATTCGAACACGTTCCTTAATCTATTCCAAGCCTCGTGAGAGGTTTCACATGTGGCCACGTGGTGGAAAAGACCAGGTGTAACTGCATGAATGATAAGCCCATCATAGTTTTTCTTGGCGGCAAGTGTTTCCACGTCATTATAAACCGCTATGTCTTTGAGGACAGTTTCACCGTCAACTTGAACAGTTGGTGGTGAATATCCCTTTCTGACATAAACCCAAGTTTTGAAGTCTCAGGATTGCAAAAACGAAGTCATTGCAGTCTTCCACCATAGGTAGTTTGTGCCATTAAACTTTAGTGGTACGTTACAAGCTCTAACGCTTTGGTCCATAGCTCACAAGCCGCGATAAACACAGACAATAATGTCTTTTATGTGTTCACTGGCTCTAATACCAATCAAAAGCAGGGGTACCGAAATACAACCAACTTTTCGTTTGTGCTCGTGAGACTTATGGTCAGATCTAGACGATCTAAAAAATCAATATCCAGATCCGTTAACCTGAGTTTGGATCTCAAAGGATCAGTCCAACGCAAGACAGGGTCTTGGTAAATCCAATGGATGGATTAAGGAGAACGATCAGGTTTATTAATAACGTACTTCTTGTGTTTGCTTTAATTATATAATCAAAGAATATAATGCGGAAAGTAAAGCACACAAGACATCAGAGATTTTTTTAACGAGGAAAATACAACCTGTAGAAAAACCTCGGGACCTCGTTCAGATTGAACACCGCACATTACAAACTGTCTACAAACACTAGCCTACTATAAGACTTCGGTCTGGGATGTAGCAGAGACCAATTCCAACCCTCCAAGTGAACTGGCTACTGTCGCACTCCTTACGTCTCTAGATCCCCCACAGATCGTCACGCACTTGATTCCCCTAGCTGACGTCCTTTACAGGCCGAGGAGTTGCTTTAACCATTGTTAAAGGCTTGTGTCAACAATTCCGGCTTTGCAACCTCAATTATCGACTGTATGTTTGAACTGTCCTCTATCAGTTTGACATACACAAAGTGACTTCCTTCGGATTGCTTCAGGTCATACGGAAATCTACTTACAAGCGGGGGCTGACAAGTAAACCGATTAAACTATGCCCAACTTGTCTCTACCTCAGTTGTAAAAGAAGAATCACTTAAGAAACTTATACAATTGGAGCTAACTAGGTCTTACAACACCGAGTGCAGCCGTGCGTTGCTTCCTTTCGAAACCCTGTATGTAATGTATCAGTTCTTGAATGGCCTTATATTAGAAGACAAGGACCGTAAAATAGACAAGAACGTGATCAGGTCACCAAGGTTACAGGTTACTCCGATTTCAACCACTAAGGTCTCAATCTCCTACCTGTGCTTCCCAACTCTCAAAAGAAGTCTTTATAGTCGTAGGTAAAATCCCAAGAGGAACTGCTACGTACCTAATAGAGGATGACTATACCCCAACAAGCATTCACCAAAGTGAAAAGAGTTATACGATCACTTCCCAAAGGACCTTCACGTATGCTTGAGGCTTGCGGTATTCGTCCTTAGACACCTCTATTTATAGCACTCAATAAGATAGGTTGCCTTGGAATAAAGTAACTAGTTTCTTGTTCCACAAGTTTAGGAAACCCTAACTTGCAAACCAAGTAACCTAGATTTATCTTAATTGGAAATCTTGTATCATTTATCTGCCAAGTGTTTTGTTAGCTCAAAAACATTGCAAGATAGAGATCCAACAGACCAGAGATAATCTTTATCTTAATGACACATTGAGAATCGTTAGATGGACCACAGAAGATATTTTGTGATAACCAAGTCCAACTAAGAGATAAAGGAGTTCAGAGTTTAACCCGAGTGAAAATCCAGAGAATATTCACTTGGGACGGTTCGCAAACCGGCCATCTGAATCACAACCAAAAGTATCGATTTTGAGGTTCACGTAGGTACGCGTACAAAATGACACTTTGAAACTCAGGAGAATCTCTGAGTTTCTGTTCACGTACGGTTCGAGACCCGTACACCATTCAGATTAGGGTTTAACTTGACCCGCTGGAAGTTCTGGGCTTAACCAGTACTTAGACGTGTTAGACGTCCTCAGTTGTAATCCACTGGACTCTTGCTCAAGAGTACTCCTTTAGATTCACCCATATCCAACAAGTGATTTGCAAGCAAACCATTGCAATGGACAAATGGTATCGAATCTATCTCATGCATTCTTGTAACCTTAGTATTTGCGGGAACAAACACCAACATAACACATGGTTATGTAAACAAGAACACGATCTCAATCGCTATTAATATCACTACTAAAGTAGCCGACTATTTCGAAAGATAGAAAAAGTAGAATAGAAGAATTTCCATAAAAGTCATAACTCCTACTAACCTTTTGTCGATGAAGAATAAATGATGTCTTCTTTGTCTTCACAGTCTTTGTCTTCAAGGTCTCTACTACTTAGTCTATATCCCAATTCCGAAATCTAAACTCTAGTAGGCTAAATCAAGAATTGTGTTTTGACACCTAAAACTGACAACCGGCTTGAGATACCAACCCTAGTGGGTTTGACCGGACAATGCCCTAACACCAATAGTTGATGTGACTTTGGATTGCTATTGCTGTTTTTAGACTTGTCTTTGCAGTATTTTGGAAAAGAAAGGTCGAGTTCAATTGAAATTACGTCCCATTCCAGAGGTATCAAACTAGGGTGTATCATCAGTTACGTCTCAACCATTCAAGCCGTAAGTAGAGCATTCAACGGCAGTTAATAATTACATGCAACCTACAATGATATATCACATCCTCGAGTTGGGCGTAGCTGAAGTGTACGACTGGATATCCCCCGAATTTCAAAAGTTACGTCTCAATGAAAAGTGAGCCGTAACTACGTGTTACGTCCCAATTTTAGGGTCAAACCAAGATGTAACCATAAACATATCTCACACAAATCACTATCTTCTACGTACTTACGAAGATTACAAGCAACAATAAACACATTTCAGCTATGTTACAGGTATACCTGAGTATTAGAAGCAATATCCTCCTCATAAGCTTCAAAATCTTTGCCTAATTGGTGTTGTTGGAGGGCTTCTTGAGTTTGAGTTAACCACTCCTTTCTATCTAACAAATCATACAATTCCAATACCGGACATTCATCGGGTACGAATATCTTGTTCTTATAATCCACTGGAGGTCCTCTCGCTCGAAATTGTCGTTTGAATCACTCATTTTGGTTGAGTGATTCAATTCTAGGGTTTTCGGGAAAGAAAAAATAAAGTGAAAGTCTTTTTTCTCTTTCTTCTTTCTCTCCCACTTAAAATGATTTCTAAAATTCGTACTCAAATTTTTCATTAACTCTAACTTTATTGATTTAACTAATCTTAATTGACTAATAGCACTAATCTTATACATTAAATAAAGGTAAGAGCAAATTAGTAATATTTGAACATGGGGTTTCGAATTTACTTTTGGGTAACTCTATTTTGTCTCATTACTGCAGCCCGTGAAAAATCATACAACCCCTAAATCAGGACAATACTCCAAAATGCAATCAAATGAGTTGAAATTTTATACTAAGATTCAAGAGGAAACCAACATTACATTATGAATCACTCGTTGGTCATTTGAAGACCCAACCACTAATTTGTTGCCGCCTAAAATGATTTTTCTCTTTCCTTTTCCATCAGCAACAGTCAGTTTTTTGCATACATCAACTTTGATTTTGACACTTTCTTCTCTGCCTCCAGAAATTTCCACCCTTTAAAACTTATCAGTTGTTTTTGGGCATCCCAGTCATATGATCTGAGGTTGGTGGTACCCAAAATATTTACACCACATGGGTTCCATTTCTTTCGCCGTGATTTTTGATACCAATCTCAATATCGAATTCTAGATTTTGGTAATTCACTTTTGAAATGTCAATAGCTTCTCCTGCGCTGGATTCAGACAACGGAATTTGAATGGCCGAAGGAGCTGATTTAACAACACTGGAGAAAGTAGAGTAACTTAGTCCATGACCGAAATTGTATAAGGTTGGACCAGTGTAAAAAAATCGGTAAGTTCGTCCGGGGAGGTTCTGGGCTGTGTTTTCTCTCATGTTCATATATGTCATCAGTACTTGATCGACGTATTCTTGTAGGTACTACGTAAAGGGTGACCTTCCAACTGAAACATTGCACGACTCAGTTGACATTCTTGAACATGAAATTAACACGAAGGAGAAATATTTCAATCAGACCATGAAAATGGCATATACAGTTGAAATAAAAAAGCAAATATCCTACCTCCACTCGCTTAATCTGCTTCAGACATCAAAATCACAACAACATCAACGATGTATTTTCAAAGCTCAAACTCTCCTTAATCTCTCGTAATTAGTTTGTATTTTGATTTTAGGCTCCTTCATATGCACAAAGGCGTATTAAAAGATTTACCTGGTCATGTGGACTGGCAAAATCCAAATGAACTATGTTAACGAGATTAATTCAATCTCTTGGTATAATCTCTCTCATAATGGATTTTTCCTTTCTATATATACACATCCGATATATCACAATTAAAACATAAATCACACAAGTTTTCGTCTTTCAAAACACAAATCACATAAGTTTTCACCTTTCAAAACACTAATAATACAAGTTTTCTCAATGGATTCTTCTGATGAAGAGTTACAACTGCATATGAAGCTCTCTCGCGACCTTCTAACTGGTTGTTTTTACCTGGAAAAACAATGCACCGTCTCTGGGTACTTTCGTAGTGTTTGAGATCAAAGTCGAACAAGACGAGCCTAAACCAAGTCAATGGCCGTTTACGTCTTTCTTCGGTCACATAGAGGATAGAGGTTGATCTAGGGAGGGAAACAGCGAAGAAACTTGAGATCAGGTTGAGGATGTGTTTTGGGTGTAAGAGTTCAAGATTTCCGTCGTGAAAGTGACTGGAAATCTCCAAGGCTAGAAGTGTGTTGGGTTGCTCAGGCGTGTTTACTTCTGAGGCTTTGGTTTATTCAAGTATTCTGAATATCTGGTTGTTTCTGGAAAGATGTTCTGCCTTGGAAGATAGAGGAGGCCTCTATTTATAGTTTTGAACTCACCCTGATCTCTCGACAGAGAAGGTGGAAGTCGTGGAAGAGTGGGGGAGTGGAGGACATGAGTTGGTTTTTGTAACTGCCTGAGTTGTGTAGAACATGTCCACTCGCGCCATCTTCTCGTAACTGTCCACTATCTCCATCAGTTCATTTCAACTGTCGTAGAGCGCCAGACCAATACCCCTAAAATTATCCCCCCGTGTGATGTTTTGATGTCTCGAGTGATACGATACTGCGTAGTTGAGTTGAGTTGAGTCGTATGACTAGGATGTCATGACCAACATGAGTGTGGTGTCTTCAAGACACGAGTAGTAGGTGTATAGGAGTGGCATTGGCTGTTTGGCCAAGGCCAGGAATTCATAGCACCATTGACTTGTGGCGCCATAGCTCAGGGTGCTACGGCCAAAGCGCTTGTTTAGCGCTAACCCTGTTTATCATGGCGCCACGGCCTTGGCCTTTGGCCGAGGCTAGTTTCTCGTGAACCCATGGTGGCTCATGGTTTGTGGTGCCATGCTATATGGCGTTATGACTTAGGCATTTGGCCAAGGTCAACTTTGTTGCAGCTGGTGCGTGCTGGCTATGCCTTGGTTATGGTGTGCGTTCTTACGCTACAACATACTTGGAGTCATGGCGTGTTTATCCATGGCATGCTAGACCATCCTGAGTTTGGGATGAGGTCCGCTTAAGCCTGTTTAGGCTATTGTGTGCTTCTCAGGGAGCTCTGGACAAGCCTAGAACTTCGATATTCCTGAGGTTTTCATTAAGACCCAAATGTTGAGTCGTATAAAAAGGAAATCCATTAGGATGCGTCTCTTTTAACTCTTCACCATGTACCATATAGTGATCTGGTTCTGATGCCGAGGAATTCGAGGCGATGTCGACATGAAGCAGATCAATGGGTTTAATATGTTGGTGAGATTATCAGTACTGCACTATGATATTATCCTCTCCACCGGGAGTTATAACATAGGGAGTTTATTCAGCTCGTAGAATGTGTTGCATTCTGAGCTATAGGGAGGTGCCTGAATAGGCAATAGCCTTTAGATAAGGCGTGGTTTCGAGGGTGTTTTTATAATCTTGTCCCTCTCTCATTTTCCACCATCTACACTGGTAAAAGTACCAGTTCACCTGGTGAGTTAGCATGTTTACCTTGTGCATAGTGGCGTAAAACAGGCTAATTCACCAATCTGTCTGGTACATAGTTAGAGGCTTTAAGCAAAAATGAAAATCTTCCCACCTGGAGAAGAGCAAAAATGGGAACGACCTTATTTCGCTTATATCTAACAAAAAGAGAACTTTGTTTTATTCACGCATCTAACTTAAAAGACCATTGATTTGGTTACTATTTCCTTCGTGGAAGATTGGATTGCTTAGTGGCGCGTGCAGGTTAGCTAACCAAGTCCTAACATAGTAAGAAACACTATAATAACACCCAAGCTTTCGGCCTAGGCTCAACCGCTCGTGGGCTTTCCGCATGTCCAACTTCCCGTGGGCTATTGTTAGACTTGAATACTTTGGAAATGGAAAATCTTACGGAATATTTATAAACTAAGTGTATACGACATCGTAAAATGATTAAATCTAAAATATATGTTATAGACAAAATGGATGTTGTCGTATCTAAAAATCATGCTAATTCATCCGATAACAATAAAGTTTTACTTCTTGGAGTGGTATGCTTAGAAAAAGTTAATCAAATAATTAATACTCACATATTTAAATCTTTTGTTGTGCTCTGTCTTCTCTCTCTAAAATTTTCAGGTTAACTTGTTACCGGATTGATTCTATGTTTTAACTGAAAATCAACCGTTCAAAACAACAACGACTCAATAACGGCTACTTTTAGCCGGCATCTTATCGGAAAAATAAATCTTAGGTCAAAATACTTAAGTGTTTCTTCAATTAATGTAATATTACATGAACTGTGTTAGAGCATGTGTCGGTCAACCTTAATAAGCGTTGGTATGTCAAGCTTAGTTGTCAAATCTAGTGATCAAAACTCGGCCGCTTGTTGAAACGCACATTAAGTAAAGACTTCATGAAGTTAGCTTTAGGTTGTGAAAGATGAAGACGACGAAGAAGATCAAGGAACAAACGAGGATATCCACATTCGCATTCAAGAGGTTAGTGAATCTAAATAATGTGATTCCGTTTATCTTTTAGACTTGTACTACAAAGACAATAACGTAATTCTTGAGCTTTACGTTATGACTTGATCACTTGTGTTTAATGTGTCTTAAGATATAACACCACGATATCGCTTGCGGTATTAGCTGTTGTAGTTATGACATTTCATATTGCTTAGAGCTTTTCTTCTCATCTCTAAGTGATATAAGGTTTTTCCTAAAACTACTTGGATAATAGCAGTCTATAAGGATGTTGTCTCTATAGTCCTACGAGATTATTTATATTAATTATAGTGTTGTGTCTCGACTTACCTTGTCTCACTCTGTCGGATTGTTATATCTTATGTTGTACGTACTAAAGTAATCGAGATCGTGACTCACACTTATGTTGTGTAGACTCGACGTACTGCATTTCTGAGTTCGAAAGTTATATCTTTGTTTGGATCTGATTTCTAGAATTTGAAATCATACATTTGATTTTGGACATATGAGGATCTGGATATGCCATATTACTTTTAGATTTCGAAATTATATTCCTGGTTTTCTTTCTTATGGACTTTAGAGTTGGAAACCACCGTGTTGGTTTTGGTAAAATATTCTTTAAGTTTCGAAACCATAGCTAATTGTGTCTGAAACCTAAAACTAGATTTTGACTGTAAGAAAACTTGAGTTCGAAACTATGTTTGCTGGCTAAAAGTGACTTGAGAATCGAGACCAAAATGGGTCTTGACTATATGAGTGTTAGTGATCGGTCTATTAGACCGGATAATATTCCTATACGTCAAGGACAAAAAGGTGTGATGCTGAAATGTCTTTTGACCACATGGACTTTCAAGTTCGACACCAAACATTTGTAACGAACTAAATATGAGTTATTTGTTTCGAAACCTAAATCTGTTTTTGTTGAACAGTAAATCTAAAGTTCGAAATCAAGAATTAATTTCGATATATAGAATCTTGATTTGGAAACCATACTTTGGTTTTATTCATATGTACTCTGGAATCCGAAACTTAACATTTGGGTTTTTGCTACACAAGATGTAGAGTTTGAAACCTAAAATGAGGTTGTATCCGAAAACGAATATCGAAGTTCAAGCTCTACCGTTTTGATTTGTGCTTCAACAAATTAATGAGTTTGATAGTGTCAGTTTCAAGTTTGAATTGGTTCATCTTCAGTGTACAACTAAGTCTGGTTGAGTCATCATTAGAAATATGGTTCGTCTCTCTCTTGTTTGTAGACACATGATTTCTAATCACCACTATCATTGTTCAAATTGTGATCTTCGTATCCATGTAAATACTACACGTTCAAACACCCAATCAAGTATCTACTAGTGTTTGATATGGATTCTCGGATATCATTACGTGATCATTTACATTGGAATCAGGAATTTATGTGGTACAACATTGCTATTTGAAAAGACGAGGGTACCGAGTAGACCACCAATCTTTTATTTCAGTCCACCTATAAGCCAAACCTTGAACGGTTCCTGGAATCAAGAACTCAAGAACAAGATCTCTTTAGTAACTGATTGATTCACACAAGGGAGTCAATACAAGATTCTGAAGGACTATGTCAACAACCAAGTACGATACTTTAATAATAAATGACAAGTCAAATATAACGCGTAAATAAAGTAAACTACACACAAGAATTTTGTCAACGAGAAAACTACAAACTCGTAGAAAAACCCCGAGACCTAGTCCAATTTGAATACTCTTAAGAATTAAGCCGCCAACACACCTACTTTCAGACTTCGGACTAGCTGGTGCATACAATATGACCCTAATACGACTGTTAGTCACAAAGATTTCCCCTCAATATTCCTACGCCTCCAACCACAGAAAGGTGGTCACGCACATTTACTCCCTTAAACAAACATATGTCATTTACTGTCTTGCCTAAGAGTTTCTCCACAACCTGTCATGAAAACTATCGCTATCCGACCTCTAATCGGACGACTAAAACCTTATGGACAACAACCAAATAGCGGCAAGTCAAACCACTAAATGATATCCTTGGAAACTTAATAATATTTCACCGAAGTCGTTTTACACCAAGAGTGAGGCTAATTAAGTTTACTTGGTAAAAAAAAACCTCGAGATACCAAAACTCACGAAAGAGCAACCTTGTTGTCCCAATTGGAATCAAGCAATATATGGATGCAGTACAATATATATGACCGTGAAGAACAATGTATCTGCAAAAACAAATCCAATAACAACGATCTTGATTCCACTCAATATCTATAGGTTGGGCACACAAACCGAAAGCGGCTTGCTGACAAATCCAGGTTAACAGATAAAGAGTATGTTCTAATCACTATGATCTTGAATGGCCTTATAGCAGAAGAGAAGGACCTTAGAATAAACAAGATCGTAAGACTTTGATAGACGTGATAGAACAGAACAAAAGTACAATACAAAGAAGACTAGTAAACTTAAACTAGTTTTCTGAAGAGGTACTTCTAGGCTTCTCGATCCCTAACAAAAGACTTGCACTAATCCAGACCGAAAGCAAAAGCTTAAAGGTAACTGAAAGGAAAAGTGAATAAACACAAGCTTACTTTTCCGAGGAATGAAACTTGGTATATGGACAAATTGTTAGAGCATTGTTCGGTCAACCTCACTAAGTGTTGGTATGTCAAGCTTAGTTGTCAACTTTAGTGATCAAAACTCGACCGTTAAACAACACACATTAGGTAAGGTCATCATTGAGTTAGCTTTAGGTTGTGGAAGATTTTGGTAGGATCTAGAATCACTATTTGAAGAGTTGATGAAGACTGAAGATCAAACGAAGACATCCGGCTTCATCATTCAAGAGGTTAGTGAATCTAAATAACGCGATTCCATTATCTTTTACACTTGTGCTACAAAAGACAAAAACATAACTCATTGCTGAAAGCTTTACGTTATGACTTGATAACTTGTGATCAGTGTGTCTTAAGATATAACTCCGTTTTATCGCTTGCGATATTGTTGTTGAAGTTATGACGTTCCATATAGCTTTTAGCTTTCTTTTCTTCTCCGTCTCTAAGTAATATAAGTTTTTTGCTAAAACCTTTGAGTTGGATATAACAGTTGTGATGTTGTCTCGGTAGTATTACGAGATTTAATCCATCACAGTATTGTGTCTCTTTTTACCTAGTCTGACCATGTCGGATTGATTAACAAGTACTTGTATGAGCTAAATGTAAGAGAGATCGTGACTCACGCTTATGTTATGTAAACTCGATATACAACTGAGTTCGAATATTACGTCATGGTTTGGCTCTGATTACAAAAGTTCTAAATCATTTATTTGATTCTTGATATATGAACATCATGTACGCCATATCGTATTTTTAGATTTCGAAACCATATTCTTGATTATCTCATCTTATGGATTTTGAGAGTTCAAAACCTCACTGTAGGTTTTGGTAAAACTAAACTTTGATTTCGAAACCATAATCTGGTTTTCGCATCCTTGAACTATTCGGTCTAAATAAAATGTGACCAATGAGAGAATATGAGTTCGAAACGATGTTTGCCGGCTAACAGTGACTTGAGAATCGAGACCAATGTGTCTTGACCATGTGAGTTCTAAAAGGTCGAAAAGACCCTGGGGTTTCCTAAAGGTGTATATGAACCGGGAAATATAACCTGTGCGTCAAAGACAAAAAGGTGTGATGTTGAAACGTCTCTTGACCACATGGACTCTCAAATTCGACACCAAACATTTATGACGATACTAATGTATTTCTTGTTTAGAAACCTTAATCAAAGTTTTGTTAAACATAATCTAGAGTTCGAAACCTAACTTTGGTTTCGCTATGTGGAAACTTGATTTGGGAACCTTAATTCGGTTCTGGTCATATATGAACTTTAGGATCCGAAACCTTAATTCGGTTTCTGCCAAACACTATGTAGATTTCGAAACCTAAAAATGGTTATCTCAGAATGCGTATTTTCGAAATTCAAACTCTATCATTTTTATTTGTGCTTCAACGAATTAATGGTTTGATTTCTCAGTTTGAAGTTTGAATTCGTTCATCTTCAATGTACAACTAAGTTGGTTTGAGTCATAATCAGAAATATGGTTCGTTGTTCTAGTTAGTAGACACATGATTTCTGATCAATATTGTACGTGATTAGGTCTTCGTATTGATATACTACTCGATCAAATATTCATTTGATTTATCATTTGATGTTTTTATTTGAATTCTTGGATATCATTAACGTGATCATCTATATTGGAATCGAGAATTCAGGAGATTCAACATTTTGCTATTACTCGATGAATCATGCACTGTACTTTATTGGTACTTCATTTTGCTGATTCGGAATATCCATTGAACCTACGTGTTCACTTAAGCTTAATACACAAGGCTTGTCCTCGTCTGCCATGATACGTTTATGCGGAACGTTGAGCCACGCTGGACCAGATCCCACTTCCATCTAGGATCGTTCTGGCCCGTCCAGCAAAGCCGAAGTCATGTCGACATTATCAAAGCTGATGACGACATTTGGAAGTAATAATACCTTAAGGATATTTTCGAAACAAAAGGACACGTTTTCGACTTGAGCTCTTTCCCAGGGAGCATATTTGGTAAGCACCATATTTCAAATTAAATGAAATATCCAAATATACCTTATGAGTATATTTTCTTTGATTTCTCTTGGCCAAACATTTATTGAAATATATTTTTCATTTATGAAATATATTTTTCTTTATTGTAAAATGCTAGAGTATTAGATCTCATTAAATGCTATGAGTCTAAGTGAGGTATTTCGGAACATATATGGAAATGTGCTTTAATGAATTTCCGAAATTAAGTTAGCCCAATTTCAAAGCTAAGCCTTAGTCAACATAAATAGGAGTGGTATCTCTCCTAAAAGTTTTGTCCCTCTACCAAGCTCTTCTTCGAACTATAGCTTGTGTTTGCCGCTTTTCTTTTCAGTTACCTTTGAGCTTTTGCTCTCGGTCTAGAATTGCGAGAAATTCTTCTCTAGGGATCGAGAAGCCTAGAAGTACCTCTTACGGGAAAATAGTTTATGTTTACTAGTCTTATTTGTATTGTACTGGTGTTTTGTCCTATCACGTCTATCAAACCCTGCGATCTTGTTTATTCTATGGTCCTTCTCTTATGCAATAAGGCCAATCAAGATCGTTGTGATTAGAACATACTCTTTATCTATTAACCTGGATTTGTCAGCAAGCTGCTTTCGGTTTGTGTGCCTAAACTATAGATATTGAGTGGAATCAAGATTGTTGTTATTGGATTTATTTCTTGCAGGTACATTGTTCTTCACGGTCATATCATATTGTACTTGCTCCAGCTATCTGCTTGATTCCAACTGGGACGACAAGGTTGCTTTTTCGAGAGTTTTGGTTTTGAAACCTTGATCGATATTTTTCGAGGGGTTTATTACCAAGTATACTTAAATATCCTCGCTTTTGGTGTAAAAACACTTCGGTGAAATATCTGTTAGTTACCAAGGATATCATCTAGCGATTTGACCTGCCGCTATTTGGTTTTTGTCCTTAAGGTTGTAATCGTCTGATTGGAGGTCGGGTAGCGATAGTCCTCGGGACGGGCTGTGAGGCAACTCCTGCGTAAGACAGTAAATGACGTCTGTTTGCGTAGGGGAGTACATGTGCGTGACCACCTTATTGTGGTTGGAGGCGTAGGAATACTGAGGGGAAATCTTTGTGACTAATAGTCGTATTAGGTTCATATTGTCTGCACCAGCTAGTCAGAAGTCCAAGAGTAGGTGTGTTGGCGGCTTAATTCTTAAGAGTATTCAAACTGGACTAGGTCCTGGGGTTTTTCTACGAGTTTGTAGTTTCCTCGTTGACAAAATTCTTGTGTCTACTTTACTTTATTTCCGCATTATATTTGACTTGTCATATATAATTAAAGTATCGTACTTGGTTGTTGACATAGCCTTTCGGATCTTGTGTCGACTCCCTTGTGTGAATCAATCAGTGACGAAAGAGATCTTGTTCTTGAGTTCTTGATTATAAGAACCGTTCAAGGTTTGACTTATAGGTCAACTAAAATAAAATATTGGTGGTGTACTCGGTACCCTCGTCTTTTCAATTGGTATCAGAGAAGGCAAACACCTTAAGATCTAACAATCTGTGTTTGGCTCGATCCAACCTATAAGAAGAACATGAATATGAACTATGATTTTATCACGTCAACTTACCTCCAAGATTTGATGTAACAATCTTTCAACAATGCAAACACCTTATGGAAGTATATCTCAAGACTCTTAATTTTGAGGTATGGTTGCTCATTGTTGTTGGTTATATCCCTCTTGTTAACACCACTATTCTTGAACAAAAAACTCTGGTTGAATACACGTATGATGAAAGAAGTATGGCACGCAGTAATGCTATAGGTCTTAATACCATCCTACATGTTGTTCACTGTGATGCTCTTAGTCAGATTATCGTCTGTAAAAGCTCACATGATACCATGGGATATACTTTACACACTCTACGGATAGGTATCATATGACTATGATACTATACTTCCGGAATGGAATAATCTCTCTATCAAACATGGTGAATCATTTAAGGATTACTGTACAAGATTCTATCATCTTCTTGACTCGTCATATCTGCTAAAAAAAACTGTCACTGAGCAGGGTATTCTCTCTTTAGAAGAAACCCCATGTAACTCACCAGTTTCAAAAAGGGAACTCTTTTTAAACAAGTTGAGATCTAAACGTTTGGACTGCACATTTGAATGGGAAAGGCATATGCAACTAAAATTTTATGATGAGTCTTTACAAAAACTCGAACACATGTTTAGTGAGATCAGACAATCACTTGCTGACCTAGTTAGACTCTCTGCCACGTCTGGTTTAAAGAAGCATTCATCCAACAAAAACTTCACCCTCTCCTGGTTATTCAATCAATCCAGGTCGACCTCAAGTTGTGATAGCACTAACAGTCAGGTATGTCCTTCACGTTGTAAAAATAATTCATCCCGTGGGGTGTCAAGCCCAACAAAATCTGATCCTGCCTAAATCAACAAAAAGGGTTTTCTCATCAACAATGTCCTTCTAAACTTTGAAGGATGAGAGAACATCTGGATAATTGACACTAGTTGTAAAATATATATAAATCAAAGATAACATCTTAGAATCTCTGAGTCTGTCTCATGTTTCGAAAAATTTCCTAAAAGATTAAAATTATACATTAAAGATTTTCTAATACTCCCTCCGTCCAAGTTTACTTGAGGTATTTGGTTTTGATACACTCGTCTTACACTTGCTAAAATTGATGTTTTTTCATAATTTTTTTTAACAAAATCATTGAATTTGAGTTTGAAAATGTAACATAAAAGATAAAATGCTTGGGTGTTGTTAAGGATCTTATGAAAAAACATCAATTTTAGATAGTGTAAGGTGAGTGTCTCGAAACCAAATACCTCAAGTAAACTTGGACGGAGGGAGTATTTCTTAGCCTTGATTTTGAATTCTCTACGTTTTCGAAATATCTCAGAGTTATGGAGAATAATATTCTATGAAGTATTTCTGACAGGTTCAAATATTTGCTTTAATGACTGAAAGATTTTTATTTAGGTATAAAAACCATCTTCTGTTCTGTAGTCTTCTGATTACAAATGATGGTTCAAATTAGGTCAAAGACAAAACTCATTGAGGATATGAATAATGCCAGTGAAGAGTTATTACTAATTTTAACAAATCTGTTAAGATTTCTCTGGATCCAGACAAAGTAACTCCTCTCAAAGAAAAAGATTTGTGCCCTCAATGCTGCTATCATTGATCTACATGTCCAAATTTGCCTTGATGAAAAAATGGATTTGTTCAACATCAAACAAATGATTCGAACACTGTAGACTTTCAGCATAGGCTTATGCAACAACAAAGAGTGGTTATTCGTAACTGAAAAAGCAGGGGTACCGAAATACTACCAACTTTTCGTTTGGGCTCGTGAGTCTTATGGTCAGATATGGAGATCTCAAAAATCAATATCCAAATCTGTATAACCTGAGTTTGGATCACAAGGGATCAGTCCGACACAAGACAGAGTCTTGGTAAATTCTTTGGATGGATTGGGGACAACAATTAGGTTAACAAAAACGTACTTCTTGTGTTTGCTTTAATTATATAATCAGAGAATATAATGCGTAAAGTAAAGCACACAAGACACCAGAGATTTTTTTTAACGAGGAAACTACGACCTGTAGAAAAACCTCGGGACATCGTCCAGATTGAACACCGCACAGTACAAACTGTCTACAAACACCAGCCTACTATAAGACTTCGGTCTGGGATGTAGCAGAGACCAACTCTAGCCCTCTAAGCGAATTGGCTACTGTCGCACTCCTTACATCTCTAGATCCCCCACAAATCCTCACACACTTGATTCCCCCAGCTGACGTCCTTTACAGGCCTAGGAGTTGCTTTAACCGTTGTTAAAGGCTTGTGTTAATAATTCTGGCTTCGCAACCTCAAATATCAACTGTATGTTTGAACTGTCCTCAATCAGTTTGACATACACAAAGTGACTTCCTTCGGATTGCACCAGGTCATACGGAAATCTACATACAAAATTGGGCTTACACTGAAAACCTAGTAATCAATGCCAAACTTGTCTCTACCTCAATTATAAAAAGAATCACTTAAGAAAGTTATACAATTGTTGCTAACTGGGTCTTACAACACGCTGTGCAGCCTTGCGTAGCTTCCTTAAACCCTGTAGTTGTGTACCAGTTCTTGAATGGTCTTATTGCAGAAGAGGAGGACCGTAGAATAGACAAGAATGTAATTAGGAAACCAAGGTTACAGGTTAATCTGATTTCAAGCACTAAGGTCTCAATCTCCTACCCGTGCTTCCCAACTCTCAAGAGAAGTCTTTATAGTCATTAGGTGAATCATACAGAGGAACTGCTACCTAATAGAAGATGACTATACCACAACAAGCTTCACCTAAGTGAAAAGAGTTTACGATCAATTCCACAGAGAAACTTCACGTATGCTTGATGCTTGTGGTTTCCATTCTGAAACCCTCTATTTATAACACTCAATAAGATAGGTTGCTTAGGAATAAAGCAACTAGTTACTTGTTCCACAAGTTTAGCAAGTGCCCGTGTAAAACGAACTCGTTACTTGACTTGCACACAAATAAACCTAGATTTATCTCAATTGGAAATCTTTATCATTTATCTGCCAAGTGTTTTGTTATCTCACAAACACTTCAAGATTGATATCCAACAGACCAGAGATACTATTTATCTTATTAACACATTGAGAATCGTTAGATGGACCACAAAAGATATTTTCGTGATAACCAAGTCCAACTAAGAGATAAAGGAGTCAGAGTTTAACCAGTGTGAAATTCCAGAGAATATTCACTTGGACGGTTCGTGAACCGTCCTTCTGAGTTCCGGCCAGATACATCGAATCTGTGGTTCACGTACATGTACGTGTACAAATTGATGTTTTGGAACTCAGGAGTAAAATCCGGAGTCATTGTTCACAAGCCGGTTCGTGAACCGCATTTGTTCAGAATTAGGATTTAACTGGATCCGCTGGAAGTTCTGGGCTGGGCCAGTACTTAGACGTGTTTTTACGCCCTCAGCTATAATCCACTGGACTCTTGCCCAAGAGTACTCCTTTAGATTCACCCATATTCTACAAGTGATTTGCAAGCAAACCATTGCTATGGAAAAATGGTATTGAATCTATCTCACGCATCTTGTAACCTTAGTATTCGTGGGAACTCTTACTAACATAACACATGGTTATGTAGACAAGAATACGATCTCAATCGCTATTAGTATCTCTACTAAAGTAGCCGACTATTTCGAAAGATAGAATAAGTAGAATAAAAGAATTTCCATAAAAGTCATAACTCCTACTAACCTTTTGTCGATGAAGAATAATTGATGTCTTTTTTGTATTCACAGTCTTCATCTTCAAGGTCTCTACTACTTTGTCTATATCCCAATTCCGAAATCTAAACTCTAGTAGGCTAAATCGAGAATTGTGTTTTGACACCTAAAACTGACAACCAACTTGACATACCAACGCTAGTGGGTTTGACCGGACAATGCCCTATTGAAAAAGGAGGGGTACCGAAATACTACCAACTTTTCGTTTTGGCTCGTGAGTCTTATGGTTTAAGTTTGGACGATCTCAAATCAATATCCAAACTAATAACTGGAGTTGTGATCTTGGGGATCAACTCGACAAAGTTGGGACTTTGGAGTTAAACTCTACAGTTATTGGATAACGTACTACTTGGTGCTTTAATTATATAATCAGAGATATAATGCGGAAAGTAAAAGCACACAAGAAACTAGAGATTTTTTTAACGAGGAAACTGCCTTGCAAAAAAACCTCGGGACCCCCAGATTGAACACCGCCCAGTACAAACTGACTACAAACACTAGCCTACTATAAGACTTCGGTCTGGGATGTAGCATAGACCAACTCAATCCCTCCAAGCGAATTGGCTAATATCACACTCCTTACGTCTCTAGATCCCCACAATCGTCACGCACTTGATTCCCCCAGCTGACGTTCTTTACAGGCCTAAGAGTTGCTTTGACCGATGTCAAAGGCTTGTGTCAGCAATACTGGCTTTGTAACCTAATTGTTGACGTATGGTCTAACTGTCCTCTATCAGTTTACCACACACAAGTTGACTTCCTTCGGATTGTTAAATCCAGGTCATACGGAAATCTACTTCACAAATCGGGGCTGACAAGCAAACCGAGTAAGCTATGCCCAACTTATCTCTACCTCAGTTATACACAAAGAATCACTTAAGAAACTTGTATAACTAGAGCTAACTAGGTCTTACAACACCGAGTGCAGCCGTGCGTTGCTACCTTTCAACCTTGTGTGTAACGTATCAGTTCTTGAATAGCTGTATAGCAGAAGAGACGGACTATGAAATAGACAAGAACGTGATCAGGTTACCAAGGTTACAGGTTAATCCGATTTCAACCAAATATGGTCTCAATCTCCTACCTGTGCTTCCCAACTCTCAAGAGAAGTCTTTTATAGTCGTAGGGAGTTCCCAGAAGAGCTGCAACCTGTAGAGGATGACTATACCACAACAAGCATTCACCGAAGTGAAAAGAGTTTACGTTACCTTCCCTAAGGACCTTCACGTATGCTTGATGCTTGCGGTATTTGTCCATAGACACCTCTATTTATAACATTTAATAAGATAAGTTGATTTGGAATAAAGCAATCATTTACTTAACCCACAAGTTAAGGAAACCCTAAACTTGCCAACCAAGTAATAGAGATTAATCTCAATTGGAATTCTTTTTATCATTATCTGCCAAGTGTTTTGTTAGCTCAAAAACACTTCAAGATAGAATCCAACAGACCTGAGATAATCTTTATCTTATTGACTCATTGAGGATCGTTAGATGGACCACAAAAGATATTATGTGATATACAAGTCCACCTAAGAGATAAAGGAGTTTAGAGTTTGACCTAAGTGAAATTCTGAAAGAATATCCACTAAATCCGACACCAGCAAAGTAACCAACATTGGATTCGCGTACAGGTTCACGAAATGTTCAGTCACTTTGGAACTCAGAAGAAATCCGAGTTTCTGGTTTGCGAACCGGTTCGTGAACCGTGCGCCTGTCAGATTTCGTCAAATCTGGATTCCGCTGGAAGTACTGGGCTTCGCCAGAACTTAGACGTGTGTACGTCCTCAGCTGTAATCCATGGACTCTTTGCTCAAGAGTACTCCTTTAGATTCATCCATATCCAACTAACGGTTTGCAAGCAAACCATTGTAATGGACACATGGCACCGAATCTGTCTCATTCATTCTTGTACTCACAGTATTTGTGGGAGCAAACACTGGTCATGACACAAGGTCACGTTAGACAAGAATACGATCTCAATCGCTATTATCACTACTAAAGTAGTCGACTATATTTCGAAAGAATAGAGAAAGTAGAATAGAAGAATTTCCATAAAGTCATAACTCCTACTAACCTTTTGTCGATGAAGAATAATTGATGTCTTCTTTGTCTTCACAGTCTTCGTCTTCAAGGTCTCTACTACTTTGTCTATATCCCAATTCCGAAATCTAAACTCTAGTAGGCTAAATAAAGAATTGAGTTTTTTGACACCCAAAACTGACAACTAGCTTGACATACCAACGCTAGTGGGTTTGACCGGACAATGTCCTAAAAATCTCCCCCTTTGTCAATTTTAGTGAGAAAACCAATTTACATATGGATTCAAATAATATACAATGAAGTACTAACCAAATGTATCTCTTGATTTCTTGAAATCTTCAACTTCTCCCTTGAGTCTTGATTTGTTCATTAAACTCTTGATACGAAGCTTGATCTCAGCTTTAATTACTCCCCCTTACTTGATACTTTGTGAAAAGCACAACAAGTAAGCACATGATGTTCTCCCCCTATGGTTATGCACCTTAATGCACCACAAGAACAAGAACCATATGTATTCTCCCCCTATTTGTCACAAAAATATGACAAAGTAGTTTGAGACTAGGGTTTCATACACCTATGATAACAGGTGAAGCCAAGTACTCGCATATCAAGTTTAAGGATGGTATACTTAGGTAATCTGAACAACAAGATTCCTGAGTTCTCACCTTATGGAGAAATATAGATACACTTTCTCCCAATATTCCACATCCACGCTCCCCAAAAAGATTTGTTAAGCGCAAGTTCAAAAGAACTCTCCCCCGTGTGGTGTCATTCAATAAAGAACAACTGACAAAGACTAACATGGACAAGAACAATTAAATGTTATCCAGTTTTGCTTTGTTAATAATCTCTTTTCCTTAGCCACTTTTTTTCGGAAAAAGAGTATATGATTCCGAGTTTGTGAAAACCCTAAAAATCATACAATCAAAAGTTTCTTAATCGTGAGAAAAAGCATAACTTTTGTAAATAGACACAACTTTACGTCACTACCGAAGCAATGGAAAAAGCTATGTTTTGCAATAAGATTGAGGTAGACAAATCAAGTATTGCAAACATCATTAATAACATCTAAAAAGAAATTTTATTAATGAAATAAAGTAGTACATGCTTGAAAAACTCTAAAAAGCATGAAAGGCAAACTACTAAATCATATGAAGACACGAATAAAGTTGTATGACCTCAACTTTTTCCTTCATCATCTCGAGATATGACCTCATCAAAGAAGTCATCTATGATATGCCTATTTCTAGCTTCCTCTTCAGAAAGACCAGTTAGAGCACGTAACAATGATGTATAATGAGTATAGCTCTTCCTGAAGCGTTTGGCTTTGTTTTCATGGAATAAAGCTTTCTTCCTTTCGTAATCGATTTTATACAGAAAGTACTTTCTCAAATGTGTGTATCCATCAATTGTTTCTCTCGAGTTAATAGCTTGAGTCTCTGGATCAGGATACTTGTGGAGATAATCCAAAGTTTCTGCAGGAGTCCTCTTTCTCTTGCCTGAAATCCCTTCACAGAGCTCAACTTTTACAGCTTCACTTTTACAACTCCTCGTAACACTTCTTGTAGGGTAAGCCATCTTGTTTATGACTTACTGGATGTATGAACGATATATATATATATATATATCTTTCAAGAGGAGTGAGTTTTAGTTTATCTGAAAGACTTAAGGGAATCTTCCAGATTTCTGCGACAAACCCGGTTCGTGAACCGCTTCGCAAACCAAAAACTCCTGAAGTCTGTCAGACAGAATTTATCAGTCAGAAACAAAAATTTCATGGAGTAATCTCAACTTGAAAATATGTTTTATAGTATTTCTACTAGCGACTTGAACAACCACCATACCAGGAATGAATTCCTGATATCAACTGCATGCCTCACACATACAAGTCTTAGTGTGAGGATGCATCCCCTAACTGCGGTTAAGCAGTTGGAGTGTGAGTACTAGACTCACACGGGGTGTTGATTGTAGAGTGTTGCTAGAGACTGATTCGGGTTGAGAGTTTTTCTTACCCTTGTCATTTCCTCTTGAACTTTCCACGTTTTTCAACGCTCCCTTGAATTGCTTCAGGGCTTGGTTCATTCTATCCATATCGGCTTGAAGCTTGTATACAACTTTCCTATTTCCCTTAAGGACCCGACACCTTCCCTGGACATGTCCAGATTTGCCACAGTACTGGCATCTCTTGGAAGGATTTTTATCCTGAGGTTTAGCTTTCTCAGGTACACCTTTATGTTTTTCATTAGATGGAGGACTGGATCCAGCCATTATGAAAGTATTGTTCTTGGTGTATGTGTTACTATTGAACCCTAATCCATTGGTATTCCCAAAAGCTTTTTGACCAAATAACATTGCTGCTACTTTATCTGAGCTACCAGATAGCCTTTGGAGATCATCCTTTAGGGTATCAATTTCTTTATCCTTTAGGGATAAAGTTGAGGAGAGATCATCACTTAATTTCTTAAGTTCTTGATCTTTCAGGAGAAGGGTTTTCTCTACCTTTTCAAGATCAGATTTTAGCTGATATTTTTCTTGAACAAGGTTCTCGCTCTTGTCGATCAATTGATGAAATAAAATGTTTTTCAAAGCATCATGTTTAGATCGTTCATCTGAAGTCCCTGCCATTAAAGCAGTTTCTCCATGATCTAATTCGAATTCATACTGGTCAGGCATATCATCGAATCGAGCGGAGAGAGCATTATCCCTTTTGAAGTATTCCTTACTAGGGCAAACGTCTTTCATGTGTCCAAAGCCTCGACACTTGAAACATTGCACTTCAGCTAGATCATCCTCATCCCAGTCAGGATTAGGTTTCAAAGATGGTAAGGGTCTTCTACCCCTGAATTGCCCGTCTCTTCTAGATCTGAGAAGATCTTTCAGCTGCTGTGTAATCAGAGACAGTTCAGTGTCCACTTCTTCATCGTCAGGGTCTTCGCACTCATCAGCCCAAGACGATTTCTGTGGTGAGGAGGTGCACGGAGTGCTCACAGCCTCAAAAGCGATAGATTTTGGGTTATCTTTTCGCTCATGATCGAAGATCTTTAGCTTAGCTACAAGGTCACTTCTTGTTATGTCTAAGCCATGCATCTCCTGGATGGCATGCTTTTTGGATTCGTACCTTGAGGGTAACGACCTCAGAATTTTACTCACAATGTCCCTTTCCGGAATAGTTTTACCATAGGTGTGACAGGCATTGACTATTTCAGACAATTTGTGATTAAATTCCTCAAAGGTATCATCCTCAAGCATTCGAAGGTTTTCCCAGTCAGACATGAGATTTTGAAGTCTAGCTTCTTTCTCTGTTGTATTACCTTCGAATACGTTCCTTAATCTTTTCCAAGCCTCGTAAGAGGTTTCACATGTAGCTATGTGATGGAAGAGATCAGGTGTAACTGCATGAATGATAGCATTAAGCCCATCATAGTTTTGCTTAGCGGCGAGTGTTTCCACATCATCATAAACCGCTGTCTTTGGGAACAGTTTTACCGTCAACTTCAA